>CAUYQU010013082.1:0-139734 GCA_963574635.1 Cheracebus regulus | reverse complement strand
TGAGAGACGGAATTTTTCATTTCATTGACTCCAAGTGGATGCATAGCAAGTTGACGCATGAAATCATTGGTAGACCTAGAGATTACAAAAATACATCTGGTAAACTCTGACCCTGGGTAACAGACATATTGGTTTATTTTTTTTAAAAAAAAAGAAAGAAAAGAAATTGAAACATATATATTCTTCCCTCCCATGTTCACATATTTACTTTCAAGAAAAAAACTGAAATGTCTAATCTCTCCTCAGTGCTGTATCTCAGTGATGTCACACAAACCAGTGACTAAGTGGGGGTAGAATTTATGTATTCTGTATTCCAGGTTTATCTCAAATTCTTTTTAGATCAAATACATAGGTTACAAAGACTTTATTTATCTTGTGCTAACACTACTAATTTGTAAATCTAACTTCATTAAGAATTAGCCAGAGTAAGACTATTCCCCTTTTCCAGTCATGAAGCTTTCATTTGGGATAAATTATTCAAGGTCTAAAGAAATCTGCTCCATTTAAATTACTTCCCATATCCCCTCACTGTCATTCCTTTCTCTCCTCAGCTTGACGTTATTATTGGAACTCTGCTAGGGTCCCATTTCCTTACCTTCCACATGGTTGTGTACATTACAGAAAATACCCTCTAGTGGTGTCTCAACGGTAACATGTCCTGCTAAAATTACTCCAAGGTTTGAGAGTGTAAATGTCACCTTTCCCTAGATTACAGGCTCTAATTTTTGATAGCGAGAACTTCAATATTTTTGTTTTATTTCTTATCCTAACTTGAATGGCAAAGCAATCTTTAAAATTAAACTCGCTATTGGCCAATACTGGAATATTCTAATGCAGTATGGGAGTAACTTCTAAAACTGAGAACTGAGGATTTTTCCAACACAGTCTTTGGTTTTAGAAGTTATTCTAAATACCTAACCTGAAATAAAAATATTCCTTATTCTACTATTAAGTAGAATTTAGGCAAATTTAGAAATTTTTTCTGGGCCTCAATTTTCTCATCAATAAAATAAATGTGCTCAGCTAGGTAATTTGCAAGGATACTTGCAACCCTAATATAATAGGTCTATATTGAAGTTTCCAGTATTTGTTCAATGGCTCCAGTATTTGTTTCCA
This sequence comes from Cheracebus regulus, assembly GCA_963574635.1. Classification (NCBI taxonomy): domain Eukaryota; kingdom Metazoa; phylum Chordata; class Mammalia; order Primates; family Pitheciidae; genus Cheracebus; species Cheracebus regulus. Next base: position 138,618 of record CAUYQU010013082.1, on the reverse strand, counting down.
GTATTTGTTTAATGACATTTTATATGTCATTAAAATGGCTCATTGTCAAATAGCCTGAGAAAAACAAAATTCTCCTACTCATCTTGGAAATTCAAATTGTACTTTAGAATAGAAAATCTTTGAGAATTACAAGAGAAGAGAAATCTGCCTCTCTTTAACTTCTTGATTCCTGGAACTATTTAAGTATGTGTATTGCCCATTAACATGAACAGAACACATTTTAGAAACCATAAATCCTTAGATTGCAAGTGAAAAATCTTCCCCACCTATGTATCATTCCTTAACTCTCTCTCACACACAAAAAGCTAATGTGCATTTTTATTGAATTTAAAAACTGTCTTGAAAATGAGTTAATTATGACTTTCAAAGGTCATAATTAGGCAGCACATGCCGTAAATGAAATGGAGAAGAATGTTACTTTGTTTCTCCAAGTAGCAGTAGTTTATCAGCGACTTCAACAAAAAGCAAAAATAATAGAAGTATGACTAGAGTAAACTTTGATAGAAATAGAAATTGGGCTGTTTATATTTCTTACATTTAACTGCATATCTATATTCACACTAACATTATTAAGTCTACAATTATTCACAATTATGTATAATACACATATTTATTTGTATTACAAATTTCAATTACACAACAAGTATAAGAAAACAAGATCTAATTTCTAATTCATTATTCTTAAAAGCAATATAGTTTTCTAATTCAACCAATCTTCTGTAAACCAGAGTCTGAGTCAAAGGTTACTATCAAGAAACAGTTATACTTTGCTGTATATTCATACTTTTGCTGGCAGACTTAACTCCTCGTCTGGTAACACATTAGGGGCTGATCTTGGTCCCGTTGAAAGTAGCACTTATGATAAATTACAAAATTAGACTGAATTCAGAGTTACCGGGAAATATTGGAAGATGTGAAACCAAAATATCTATATATGACATATGTCTCAACATGCATAATCGTTAAAGTAATTTTTTAAATTATAACACACAGCAAATTTTGCAAATTCCTCAGGACCTCATTTTGAATATTTGCCTACCATTTTAGAATAGCCCTCTCAATACAAAATAGAGAAATAACTTTCTGTGATATTAATCACAAGAAAAGATAGAGAATGTTCTTTAAAAATGAGAAATTTCTCACCTTTTATTTTGTAAAATAATGTGTGCAGATACGAAGACCTATGATTTGGATATCCTGGGGGCATTTTCACCAAAGATATGTAAGTTTGCACTACATGCAAGAAAAATGTTAACAGAACCTCCATTTGGGGAATGAAATGAATTATTAGAAGACAACATTGTAAGACTTTTTAAAGAAGGCATACAGTATAGATAAAGGATATTGCATGTCCTCATAATCATCAATGGGGGTCTCTCTCCTACAAGTAGTTGTTCTGTATCTCTCATTCTCAATATCTTACTATGAATCTCACAGCTATTAGGGGAAGGGCAACAATCCTATCTGTGGTAGGATTTCTCACTATTTTGAAGGACTAGGGACTTGAAATAAAAAGTTGATTTATAGAAAATAAAATAATATTGATATTTTCTTGCACACCCACATTTGTAAGTTAAAAAATATTCTTGTCAAAGGCTTTCCTCCCCTTTTAACTAAATATTATTTTATATGTAATCTATAAATAGGTTTTTTAAAAACTGGGGGTATTAGGGTTGATAATATTTATCTCTTAATCATCAATTGCCAAGCAATGATGGACAAAAATGAGCATCATCCTAGCAGTGTAGATTTGAAACTGAGTCATGTAACTTGAAAAACTTGAAAACAGCTTCTTTTGACAAGGGTACATAGTGTTATGGTATATAGTGGGGGTGTTTTTGGTGTAGGTATGCATATATAGAAAGAAACGTGTAGGAATGCTTGGCAGTCATGAGAATAATGTGGTATATATAAAATATTTGTCAAGCAATCTGCAACACGTGGGTCTGATGTGACTCATCTTCTTTCACTATCAGAATTTTAAGGAGCTGTCAAGCATACAGAGATGCCTGCTACTACCACTACATGGAGAAGAGTTAGCTCGCCTGGCCAGTTAGAATAGTTGAAGTCACTCCCCTGATAATTATTTCAAAGACGGGCAAAAAAAAAAAAAAATCATGACCAGAGCTTTACTTGTAATTTTCCACAGAATATCTCAAGATATTGTCTTGTGAATATCCTATCTCATTCCCAAAAACGCTTGGGTATCTCATTATTTTAATTTTATTTATTTATTTATTGAGACGGATTCTTGCTCTGTCACCAGGCTGGAGTGGGCACAATCTTGGCTCACTGCAACCTCTGCCTTCCAGATTTAAGTGATTCTGCTGCCTCAGCCTCCCGAGTATCTGGGACTACAGGGGCCTACCACCATGTCCAGCTCATTTTTGCATTTTTAATAGAGACAGGGTTTCACCATGTTGGCTGGGATAGTAGTGATCTCTTGACCTCGTGATCTGTTGGTCTGGGCCTCCCAAAGTGCTGGGATTACAGACTTGAGCCACCCTACAAGACCTAAACTATATTTATTTTTTATTATGAGAGATAAAAAGCTAGTGATAACTATATTCCTTATGAAGAAGAGTCTTTCTGAGAATTAATTTGATTTACTACAGGGGGAAAAATCAAGAGACAAGAGAAAGAGCCAGAGTAAATGAATCTTTGAGGTCCATATCCAGTTATATTAGCATACCTTTTGCCTTTAAAATGGCATTGTCAGATAAATGTCTCTTTTCCTTTTTTTGTTTATTTGAAAACTGATTTGAGTTGGTTTTTTATCACTTGAAATCTAAAATACACACTAATATTGACTCAGAATGATTAAATATCTCCCATATATTAACCTAGCATAAAAATGAAATGAGGTTTAAATGTAGAGTAGCTTGCTCCTTTTTTATCTACCAGTAATTAAAAAGTCTTTATTATTTACCTATTTTTTTTACCTATTTTTAGGTAAAATTTGTTATTTACCTATTTTTAAAAGTTATTATTTGAAATATTACTGGTGAAACTGATAAATTTTATTATTTTAAAAAAAACATTTTAAAGCCTATTCTGCTGGAAGTTCCTTTCAGTAAATATGTTGTCAAGGCATTTCATTGCTGTCAGAACAACAGAGAATACAGAGGTCTCTAGAATCATGTCATACCATAAAGCAACAGCTTAATTACTTGACAGTTTGAGCTGATATTTGAAATTAATTTTTAATACTCTCTGAGTACATTGATTTATATTTTGAATTATGATTTTGCATATTATCCAAATGTACAAATTCTTTAACTCTCATTTTCTTTGACTAAATATGAAAAGAGTTCTAATTATAATACAAATCATTCTTGTTTATTTGTATATGTGTGTTTGCCTGGAAGAAATTATGATTTAATTTGCTTTTAATTAGAAAAGTAATTTGAGCACAAAGCTTCAGAAAATACAGGGAAGTAGAAATGAAACTTCTTGATCCTATAGGATTCCATAAGGAAAAACAGACATAGCTTATCTCTTTTGTGTGTGTTCATTTCAGAACATAAACAATGTTGTTCCACGTCACATTTTAGAAAATATACTTGTGCCTATAAATTAATAAGACTGATTATTTTATTACATATTAAATTATACAATATAAATATGTATGTGGTATTCATCATGGAGAGTCATATGAAAACGTGTATGTGTATGTGTGTGTGTGTGTGTGTGTGTGTGTGTGTGTGTGTGTGTATTTAACTTTCTTATAACTATTCTAAATTGTATTGTTTCCTTTGACCTTAAATGAACTGGCTATATATGCTCTCATTCCTTCAATATTAAATGTTTAAATATTTTCTGAACTTTTATAACATTCAGAAATTGACTTAATATTATGTGAACTGGAGAAACACCTGTCAAACAATGTTTCACAAAATACTAGTTATTAAAAATTATTATTGTCGATACTGCCAAACTCCATAAAACTTTACGACATCCTCTATTAGTCAAAATATCACCATGCTAATATGTTTAAATATCATTTGAGTTAAAAGTATGCCCCAAAATAATTTGAAAGCAACCACAAGAAAATTCAATTTATCTTTAAAATCCCAAAGTTTCGTTTTTAGCATGTTTGTATTTAATATGAGACAACAATATTTCCTTTGAGTTCAATACGAAGAGAAAGCATTTGAAGTAGAAGCTCCATTCTGATTCAGAATTGTTCAATAGGTTTACACAAAATGACCCAGAAGAGAATGGTAGAAGTGAAGTCTAAAGAGTTTCTCATTATTAGTGTAATAAACTCTTCAAGGCACTTTTCTGGAGCCAGAGTCCCAGTTTCCCCATGTTTGCCCTTGTGTGCTCTCTCCTTGCCATATCTTGCTCATGTAGTCAGAGAAGTAGTTTCTTAGAGGGACCATCAAGAGACATGAGTGAGGAAACAAGAAATGGAAGAATGAGATAATCACCCTCAACATGGAATGACGTAGTACATTCACATTTAAGGATCTAGAGGAGAGCGGGGGAAAAAACTCAAGCAAGAGCAGAATAGCTAAAGTGACACTAGAGGATGTTCACATACATATTCAAACGCTGTTAACATAAAAATAAGGAAAGAAACGGAGACCTGGAGGGACCTTGCAAACAAATAATAAAGTGGAGCAGAGTGACTTAAGAAAATACACTCCTCTTTTGGGTCAAAAATACATGACAAGGTCAAAGAGGACTAGGAAGAGAAAGGGCTATGATTCTTTGCTCTTGGCTAAATGAATCTTCAAACATTTCTTATATTTATGCTGAAAAACTGAATACTATACTGAAAATTGAACATTAATTTCTGTAATTTATTCTATTAATATATTTTGAAATTACTGCAGATGACAAAAGGTTAGCCAATGTAAACCTCATAATCTATATGCTAGTTTTATGCATCTTCTTTCCCTTTTGCAAATTGTTTATTCATGTTTTTTTCTCTATTCATTATTGATCGGTTCATAAATCAGTTACATTCTTCATAGTCTTCTAAGATAACTATTCCTTTTGTGTATTTTGGTTCTGCTCCACATCAATATACCATAAATTGGAAACATAAATGAAAATAAATAAATTATAATAGTTTTAAGTTAAAAGCAAAATAAAATAAATTCATTAGTATTAACCATTTTTGTTTATATGATACGAATATATCCTGGATTTCACTTGTCTTTTGACTACAATACAAACTGTTAGACAATAGTATTAATGTTTCTCTTAATGCCTTGCTTTTGATGTGTTTAATATCATCACAAAAATTGTTCAACCAATTAGATTCTTATTTAAAATGTAAATTATTAGAAGATATTCTAGACATGTAAAAATGTTCAAAAAATAATCTAACCAAAAACAATATGCTCATTCTATGTGGATTAAGAGATAAAATGTTGCCAGCATATGTTCAGTCCTTTGTAAACTTCTTTGCATTTTAATTCTTCTCCCGTGTAGCCAGAGGTAGATACTCTGGAATTTGTGACTTGATGTTTATTATTCTCAAACATTAATTTTACAGTTTTATTATGAATGTATGGAGTGCAATTCGGGGAGCTACCATCCAGGGGTAGCCTAAATAAATGTCATAATTTGTAGCTTTTCAGATCACATGGATTATACAACTTTGCACCCTAAATGTATGCTGAATTTTCCTAAAGTCCTGTTCCCTGTCTCCCTAATAGTTGTTAAAATTAGAATCTTACTCCTAAGGTTAGTTTCAGTCTGGTTTTGATTCTGATTTGTGGTTTCTTTATTCTTTTCTTTAGTTTTTCTTTCATCTTCCTTTCCCCCCTGAAATTCCACTTTATGAGATTGGGAAAAATAATTATTTGTTCATAACATCTAGTTTAGAACATTAGCCTTCACTCCTTGGTATTTTTATTCATTGAGATCTATCTTTAAGGAAGAAATGCAAAATCCTCCATTCTCACCTCCCCTTCCACCCACTCCCCACCCCAAGAATTTATGAAATTGTTGTTAGACTTAGAAAAGAATATTTAGTGCCAGGGAGATAAAGAAAAAGTTCTGGTGCAGATTAAGTTAATGACATAGCAAAGTATGCATTAGTCCATTGCTCCATGCAGGACTTGTGCTGAAAAAGAGCTTCCTATTTTAGATATGGAACTACAAAGAAGTGAAACTTAGTTCAAAGGTATGGAGGTTTCAAGTAGTATGACTGTCCTTATGAGTAACAGCTTCATCAGTGGTGAATAGGCTAGACTATCTGAAAATAAAAAGATGGATTGCCTCCTTCAGCGTTTGATTTTGTCAGTACAAAAATTATATATGTTTGGTGATATTAGTGTCTTATTTATTCTAATTATATGTACAGCGAAGAGTAAATTAAGAATTGGTGAAAGAAAATAGATATAATGTAAGTCTTGTGTTTTAAGCATTTTAATTTAAAAGTGTGAGTTAATTTTTATGGTAAGCGAAGTTAACGTTTCAAAAATGATGTGACTTGAGGTGATGTTTAGAAATCTGTATCAAACAAGAGGAACTTGGACTGCTTTACTGAAAAATTAGAAATAAGAGGAAAGAGATCATCATCAAAATTCAGTTATTTAAAGGCTTTTCTATAAATGAAAACTTTTTTTACTATTACCTAAGTACACTGTAGACATTTCAGAAACTACATTTTAGAAATTCCAACAATCTACTCCAAAACTGAAGTTCCAATACCCACTAAGCTCAGCAGTAGAGTTGACTGTATTTGCTTCAGATCACTTCTTCTACAATACCCCTAAAAACCTATCACATTACTCCTGCGATATAGATATATATATATATACATATATGTATGCTATATATATACATCTGTGCACACTATGTATATATATATAACACAAACACACATATATATGAACTTGAGTAGTTATCTCTAAATGGTGAATATTATATATATATATATATAAAATACACTATATACATAGCGTATATATATGCTATGTATATATGTATGGTGAACATTTATATAATAGTCACATATATATATATGGTGAACATTTATATAATAGTCACTATTTAGAGATAACTGCTCCCAAGTTCATATGTGTGTGTGTATGTATATATATGTATATATATATGTATATGTATATAGTATATGTTTTTATAGAACACACAAATATAGGAATAAAAATACATGCATTTGGAAATTTTCATTTAGAAAAATAGTTATCACTCTGATTTTACACTTTGTAAGCATTCATTGAGAAAATAACTTTGTGATGTGCTTTAGTGTAAATGGGAAACACTCCTCAGCTAATAGCAATCTCATGATAAGAGGATATAAAAGCAAAAATAAAATTACAAAATATTTATTTTGGAAAGAAAAGGAGTTAGATATGGTTGACTAAAACCTGAGTTAGTGGTAGAAAGACCACGAATAAGATTGTAGTAATTTGGGATCTAAGTGTGACATAGTCAGTGCAAATATTGCCTATGGCAGAGAATGACTGATGGATGTTAGAGCAATGGTTTCTAAGACACAATTTCAAGTTATTTTGCTGGACTGCATTCATCCTTTGTTATCTCATAACTAATAAAGATCAACTACTCTTCCTTTTTTCAACATGTTTATTGTCTACAATATAACTGTAACTCTGTTGGCTATAAAGTAGTGAGCAAAAGCAGATGAGACACTTACCTTTACAAAGCGTGCAGTTTAGCAGGAGAGACAGAAATTAATCAAACAATTATGCAAACAAATATAAAATAACTCTCAACAATTTTGCCAAGGTGGGGTATATTATGCTCTGAGAGCACATGACGGAATGATTTGAACTATGGGAAAACTGATCTTTGTGAGAAAAAGAAGCTCTACTTCCACATGATGTGGAGAAATGACAGACATTGGGCCACATAAGGTGGGGAGAAAAAACTGTGAGCAGATCTCCGGGATGCCCACTTGCCATGGTCAGGAGAACAGATGTGATGAGTGGTAAGATCTGTCTCTCCCTGCTGTGCACGCTGCCTTCTGTCCTTACTTCTCCTGGTCCCTGCTGTTATAGAATGCAAACAAATAGTCAAAGTAAAGATGGGAACTTCTCACTTATTATTGCAGTAGACTCCCCTTTGGTATCCAATGAAATATGTTTGGCTTGTGTTCCATTTTTCTCAGTTCACCATGAATCTTTTATTTTGAAAAATACTCCTTTAAATTTTAAATAGCTGGAGCTTTTCTACTTTCCAGTGATGATATTAAATGACTTTTTATATTGATTGAGTTATTTCAAAGTGAAATTTAGATATCTAAGAGAGTCGAGTGTCTTGTCCCAGAAGCACCACTCTTTACATTCGATTTTTAAAAGCATTTTAAATAGAAATATTTATGAAGAATTTGTGAGCTCATGGGAGTGGAAGTAATAATAAAAGCAGGGAGCAGGGAAATAAATCAATTTTGAGAATTATTTCAAATTTAAAGAAGATTATCCTTTCTCTAAATTTAGAGGACATTCTAAATAGGAAATCAAAAAGAGGGAAAATGTTTCTACAAATTGATTGGATGATTATTTTCTTGTTGGGAAAAAAAACGATACTGTCAAAGGAGTAGAAGCTATTAAAATCTCAGAACTAGCTTGAAAAGAGAAGATAATAAACCATTACTGTCTTTGATAGTGATTTTGTTAAAAATTTTAAAAGGGAAACTTGGTATAAAGAAACATAATTGCCTCCATGGAATTTAAGACTTCAATTTTAAGTCATCTAAGATACAAAAAAGCTCCCTAGGCATCAAAATTAAGCCAAGAACAGTGCCTTCAAACACAGCCATCTATCATTAATTAAAAAGTAAACATTTCAGTTGGGTGTGTCATGTTTTTCTCTAACATCATAAAATACTCGAAGAGAGGGTATTTTCTTTTTGCAGATAAGTTAAAATATAATTAAAATATGTAGACCTCTTTTAGAGCAATAAAAATTTATTTATTTAATATTTTTAAACTTCCAAGTAATGTATCATGAATACAGTACTTCTTTTAGAATGTTGAATTGTCTTAAGTAGAATTATTTTGATTATAAAAGCTACCCTCACAATGCAATAATTCTGTTGGATCCATCTTCACTCAGGCCAGTCTGACTAAGCTTGCTTTATCCATGGGAAATTCCAACAATTTACTCTGTAACTGAAGTTCCGACAGCCACTAAGTTGAGCAATAGAGTTGACTATATTTGCTTTAGATCACTCCTTCCATGAGGCTCCTAATGACCTATCACATCACTCTTGGGAAAAACAAGGAAGTAGCTGATATAACAAATATGAAAAAATTCAAAAACAAATAATGCTTAATTCATGATGCTATGTGTTACTCCTGATGGAGTTTTGTATCTGCATTTTTTCTTCTTTTTTACTATTGACATTAAAGTTAAATTATATATTTAATCAAGGGAGGAGAGGAAGAGAGGTTGATTAACAGGTACACACAAACAAATAAAAGGAAAAAATTCTAGTGTTCAATAACACAGAAAGGGGATTATTGTTAACAATAACTTAATGTATGTTTCAAAATAGACAAAAGATTTAAGGTGTTCCTAACAGAAAGAAGTGATAAACATTCAAGGAGATGGATATCTTAATACCCTGGTTTGATCATGATACAATGCATTCATGTATTAAAATATTACATGCATCCCATAAATATGTACAATTATTATGTGTCAATACATTTTTAGAATATTTAAATGACTTGGGAACTTACAATAACCACCAATTAGTCAAAATTATATGCTTCTAATATTTACTTCCTAGTCACTTTGTGTGATGTTTTGATATGTTGTTTTTAACTTTGACTGACATTACCAGGAATATCTAAGCTAGTTAAAGAAATATTTAGTCCTTGTACAGTATGACATTCATTTTATCCTGAGTCTGATTTTCACTTCAAACAAACAGCATCCATTTTTCAATTTTGTATTTTATTTTATACTTGGTGATCATTTTTCAAATTTCCAGGTAATCCACTGATGCAATGCAAAAAATAGAACAGAAACAGTCTGAATGCCAAAAATTAATACAAGGCTGGGCACGGTGGCTCACTCCTGTAATCCCAGCACTTTGAGAGGCCGAGGTGGGTGGATCACAAGGTCAAAAGATCAAGACCATCCTGGTCAACGTGGTGAAAACCCGTCTCTACTGAAAAATACAAAAATTACCTGGGAGTGGTGGTGCGCACTTGTAGTCCCAGCTACTCATGAAGCTGAGGCAAGAGAATCACTTGAACCCGGGAGGTGGAGATTGCAGTGAGTCAGGGTCCTGTCACTGCACTCCAGCCTGGCAACAGAGCTAGACTTCGTCTCACAAAAACAAAACAAACAAAACTAATACAAAGTATATAGCAAGAAGTTGTAATTGATATATATAAGAAGATAAGAGGTATACAAGATAAATGTTATCACAATTTTATAGGAAGATTAAAATACCCTGGAAGTAAACATTAAACTAAAATATTGGGCTAAGTAAAAAGTTATACATATGAAAAGAATTTCTACTTGGAATGAAAAATTAACTTTATTCCAAAATCTAATTGTTAAATTTGTTCGTTTCTGGCTGGCATTTCGGACATTGTTAATAACACCTTACCAAGAAAGTATGGTTTCTCTAAAAAAAGAAATCACACTAGGCCATATCACACTGAGCAATAACATATTTTTTAAACAATGAAACAGCACAATTTATTATTTTCTTCCCTTTTTGGCCCAATGCATTCTTGATGCTATTGATTCCATCATCAGATGAACAATGTTACTGAGTAATTTTTTAAGAAGAGCATTATTAATATTCCAGTAACCTGAAAATCTCAGCTGAGGAATATATTTTAAGTATAAAAATGTATGATTTCAAATGTATGTTCCTTTAAAAAAGCCAAATGCCATTTTCCAAATCATGTGTTTTTTTTTAACACATTAAGGGTTAAGCTGCAAAGTTAAAAATAAATATAAATATACATTTTTTAGGATAGTTTTCTTTTTTGATAAAATGGAATCTTAGAGCTGTAATAGAGCTAATTAAGGAAAGGAGCAGCATATAAAAACAGAAATGTGACTCAAAGTTGCAATTAATATATTTCCCCATTACCTAAAACTGACCCACTTAACCTGTTATTGGAATATGCATGTAGTTTAATATTTGTGTTAGATACGGTATTTATATGTTAAATGAGTATTATTATTATTAGTTGGATAAATATAAGCTGTCATGGGTTGGTAGACCTCTGCTGAGTGCTGCACCCCTCTGTTCTAGTCTTATTTGATACTACGTGAAACACACAAACTGTCAACTAAGTTTTCACTTTTATGCATGGTTAAATCAAGAAGACAACTAGAAATAACTTTTTTATTCCTTTCTAATACTCTCCAGACTATGTGTCACTAACACCTCTTTTTCAAGGCCAGTCTTAGAGATAGTGCTTGGTAAAAGAGTGAGCTAGGACAAAGTTGATAAGAAGAAGTACTTTCGTCCAGTACTCAGGTATGGTGGATGTAACAATAGATGCTATTTTCCCTCAGCCAGTTTATGTATATTTTTTGGGAAAATAAAATAAAATAAATTGCTGCAAATATATTTTAAAAGTATTTTGTTGGTTCTCAAATACAGTTTTCAGTCAAAGTCATACATAAACACCTTTAATACACACACCTTTAACACACACATATACATGAATTTGTAATTGTAAATCATTTATATCACTTCCTTTCACTTAATTGTACTCTATGAGAAGTGCCTTTCACTATTTTTTCCTATATCTAAACAGAAAACTAAAATCATTGTGAATGAGTTAATAAATAGTAAGATAACTTGGAATAGTTTGGTTATTAAGGAGGAAAAACAGTACATAGTATTCAGTCTCATTGTACAAGGTTTCAATCCGAAGCCATTTGCAATAGCTTTCCTTTTTCATATTTTACTATTTTCAATGGATTTTTTTTCTTCTCTGTCAGTTTTATTAGTAATAGCAGAAACAATTTTTTTAAGTCCTCAATGAGAATGTGTTGTTACAACAGAGAATTTTTATTCCAGGAGTAGGGCAAGCAGAAGTAACTCCAAACTTTCCTTGCTACAAAACATATATATATATATATATATATATATATATATATATATATACACACACACACACACACACACACACATATATATATAAAATACTATGTTGGGTGGGGGTGTGGGACAATATATCATAAAGAGTATGTACTTAAATCAAAGAATGGTAACTTAAGAGAAGGAAAAAATAAGAGGGGAAAATTAAACCAAGGAAGTAGACAGAGGAACCAATTCAGTGGCTCCAGGAAGTTGGACCAGAGTCTATCATCTATCTATTTTTCCTAAGCCATTTGAGAGTATGTCATATACATCATATTCCCATAGGATATTTAACATCTTTGAAGAAAATTCCAGAGCCAGTAGAGCAATATTTGATAACTTTCTTCAATAAAATATTACACCATCAACTTTCTTAATAGCATAGAGGATGCTATTTTCACAAATGACACGAAATTGAAAAGTGACTCAGTAGGTCAGACCTTGATTGTGACACAGCTTTAATGATATCCTGAATTTACTTTGCTTACATTTTCCGCTTATGTTTGTACAAAGTGATATATAAATCAAGATCCATCTGAAGACTTATTAACTATAAAACAAAATTCTGTAAAAAAGTATGTTTTGTCAGCATTTAATTAACAGCAGTTTTTTCTGTATTATTGATTTTAAATAAGTGTAATAGATAATCATATTAGATTTGATAAAATATAGATTATTTATGCTCTTCAACACTCTATAGGATTGTCTAAGATACACAGTTTTCCCAGCGAACCTCCTCTATTGCTGATGGGAGCATACAGGTTAACTGACCTGCTCCTGCCCTCTGCAGCTCTCTATAGCTATAGAAAATTGCTCTAAGTTGTTTTTCCCTGTGGTTATTTCTTCTCATTCTCCCACTTGGCTTGTGCCTAACTCTTCTGGTCACATAAATGCTACTCTGATCATGTAGCATTCATCGGGAATTTTATCAGGCAATGCCCAAAGCCAATGAGCAGGGTACTGCCATGGCACATGTCACCCTATATTTTCATTTCAAGTTCACATCACAAACGTTACTGAAAAAGACATTGGTTTCTGTATTCCCATCACTTTAGACTTTCAGCCCAGGGGAAATTTTATTCATACCCCCTACTTCTGCTACTGTCTTAGTAATAACATCCACTAAAATCTGTACCTCACATTTCCTACATTTCTAACTTTGAAGAAGCCTCTTTAATGCTAAACTCAGCCTGCCCAAAGTTTATACTGTTAGGGAATATTCAAATGAAGAAAAAAGATACTAGCGTTAGATTCAAACATGCTTTGTTAAGTTATCTGCCCTTATGGTATCACATATCCAAAATTTTAATTAATTGAACTTAAATTTTCTTTCAAGAAAGGAGAGGCCAGGCACGGTGGCTCACACTGTAATCCCAGCACTTTGGGAGGTTGAGGCGGGCAGATCACTTGAGGCTGGGAGTTTGAGACCAACCTGGCCAACATGGGGAAACCCCTTCTCTACTAAAAGTACACAAGGTTAGCCAGGCACGGTGGTTCATGCACCTGTAATCTCAGCTACTCAGGAGGCTGAGGTGGGAGAATCGCTTGAACCCCAGAGATGGAGGTTGCAGTGAGCAGAGATCGCCAAGCTTGGGTGAAATAGCTAGACACTCTCTCAAAATAATAATAATAAATAAAAATAAAGGAGAGATATTAATGCTTGACTTGCTTGGGTCAACTGAAGTTTAAATGAAATACCATATGTGAAAAAGCATTTGGACTGTAAAATTCTAAACACTTGGCATTAATGCCTTCCTGTCTCCAAGGCTGAAAGCTTATGTAGCCATAAGTTATCTTCTCCATCTCTCTATAGAATAAACCATATCTCAAAAACGTTTCTCTAAACTGACCAATTCATTTCCCTATCAATGCCCTGGATTAACCTTATATTCATGCCAAGACTGAATTAATACTTTTTAATACTTGTCTCTTTCTTAAATATCCTGTCTCTTCCCAGGTATTTTCTATGCACACACCAGTTATCTATGTTTATAACTAATTTTTCATCCATAAAGGTAATGGCTGCTCATTTCAAATTATTTCATACTGTCTACTCTTTAATTCCCATTTAAGACTCCAAACAACATTCAGCTTTCTTTAACTTTTAGTTTCCATAAACTTTAAATCTCTCAATGCTATTGCTGCTCTTACTCCATCCACCTGAAAGCAGTTTTTTATGTATTTTGAAATTCTACACATCTGTTAAAATTTATATAAAATGCTACCTTTTCTATAAACTATTGCTTTAGTCAATCAAAATTAATCTGTCTTCTTTATGTTTGAAAATACTTTATACACCTTTTATAATATTCATCACATTGGTTCTTATATTAATATTTATTGCTGATCCTCTCAATAAATTGCAAAAATACTTTAGGGCTTGAGATTTTATCTTGTATTTTTCCTCTACAATCTGCATCAGTAAATATTTCTTGAATAAACATCTTTCTGTGTGACATATATTGTACTTATCCATAACTTACCTCTTTTGCCTATTAGATACACATCATCTATTCATCCCTTTTATTTAAATGTGAGACATAAATTACTTTTAAAGATTATGTTGTATTTCTTCCAGAATATATCCGTTGGGCTAAACCCAAATTTTACATATATAAGCTTATTTGAGTGCTGTTTTTGTACAGCCTATTAGGTTTTTACATTTCTAAATAATTGAAAAAATTCAAAAGGAGATTATTTTATGACTCATGAAAATTATATAAAAATCAAGTTTCAATGTCCACAAAGTCGCACTGGAACACAGCCACAGCCATTCATGTATGTATTATCTTTGTTTACGGCTGCTTTCACACCACACTGCGGAAATCAGTGACTGTTACAAAGACAGTAAGACCGGCAGGTCTAGAATATTCACTCACAGATCTTCTGTGGAAAAAAAAAAAATTGCCAGCTGCTATCTTAAGGGGTACACATTGCTCAACCAAATTACATATTTACTTATACTGGATATAAAAGGCCAAGTATCACACCACCAGTCAGTCTTCTTCTGTCTGCACACCTCCCACCCCCACTTTACCGGCACCCGTGATCACAGGCATGCTTGGTCCTGGCATACAATATTCCCTCAGGTCTGACCATTTTCTTCTGTGATTGATAAATCTGATGCCAGATGCTGTGTTAATGGCTCCTTCTGAACCCTGGCATAGATCTCTGGGTTTTACATACTTGAATGCAGGGAGAGCTGAAGAATAGGGAATGCCGTTCAGTATATCACAAGGCAATGGGTTTATGATGATGCCAAATGTGCAGTATAAGCTTATGATCAGAACACAGGAATATAAAAGTTCCAATCCCAAATGTTATCCACTTAACACTTAAAAAAGTTTCTTTTTGTTTCTGTCTTCCAGTGATATCACATCAGAAGTAGAGATTTAGCTTTAGTTTACTTATACAGTAGCCAAAAGGAGAGAGTTCTGCTGCAATGTACTCAGACCAAGGTATCACAGAAAGGCAAAGTTAGTCAATTGTAGTATCTTCTTACTATGTTAGGTTTGCTAGCCCAAATGAAATTTTTATTTCACCAATAGTTTAAACAAAATTCTACACACTGTATAAACTCTAAACACTTAAATCATAACCTCATTTTTTATTTTTTCACAGGAGGTAGGAAGAAACCATTATAGTAGTTAATTAAAAAATGAAAAAGATAAAATCAAGTTAACAGATTATCATGATTGCATTTCTTTTGTTTACCCCAACCTACAGTTAGATAATGAGAAACAAAAATTAGAACATATAAATTCTGTACTTTTCTATATAAACCTAAATATACTGATACTGGAAATTTTCTATGATTGATCATTATGTAAAAAAGTCAAGTTTCAAAATAGTATAAACAATATAATCCTTTCTACAAAGAAAAATAAAACTAGACAAAAAATATATATCTATGTCTACATTATCAATTTTGTTTAAAATCTATATATTTCTTTAATCAGAGCAAATATTTTTACAACATAGAATCAGATATCTGTATTAATATAGAAACATTCATAGGCTATAGAGTAGGCTCTGTGGCTAGATGTTTTGTGGAACTCGACTTTGAGATCTGGAAGCATAGAGAAAAATAATACTTGACATGACAAGTATGAATTTGTTGTAAAGGACTTTATATAGATCATAACTCATCAAAATTGCATTGATAATGACATCTCAGCATAATTAAAAGTTGATAATAATGATTTATAGATCAGATCAACTTGAATGTGTAGGTGAGGTAAAACTTTACCTCCACCCTCTTAAGGTTTTCAACGGGGTCTAATAATTAAACTGACATAAGAAAGATTAAGAGAAGAAAAAAGTATATGCATTTGTTCAGTTTAAGTTTTATGTTATATGGGTTCTTATATAAAAAAAACCAAGACCTAGAAAAGCAGTTAAAGTTGAACACTCACATACTGAGTTGGACAAAGAGTAGCAAATTTTGAAAATGTGGTAAAGTAAAAGGGCTTGTGTTTAATGAGTTTTGTTTGTACAGATTCTCCTTGCCCTCAACTTCCTAGGAATGATACTTTCCTTCTGGTATAGGGTGAGCGTCTTTCACATGGGAATTTCATCTCCGGCTTTTAGGAACAAGAAGGAAGTTCTTTTTGTACCTGCTGTTTTTCAAGTGCCTTAAACTAAAAATATACAATATACTTGAACAACACACTTGAAATGGTGTGGTATGAACTCCTTCCAACTAAATGCAAGTCAGTGGGCTAAAGAGTTGGAGATGCTGGCTGACCATGTATTGAGGGATATTAGAGAGAGGATCCAGCACATGGTCATTAGAAAAGAGCATTTTAAAAGCCTCCATATTGGAGAGTACATATATTTACACATATTTTAAAAGACAATGGCATTTCAAATGTATTAGTATTAAAAGAAGGTAGGAGTCACATGATAGGGAAATTTACCTAAGACTATCAGGCAACTACAAATTTAACCTAGCAATTAATTAAAAAAAGAGGGATGGGCCAGGGGCAGTGGCTCACGCCTGTAATCCCAGCATTTTGGGAGGCCGAGGCGGGCAGATCACAAGGTCAAGATCCATCCTGGATAACGCGGTGAAACCCCATCTCTACTAAAAATACAAAAACTTAGCCGGGCATGGTGGCACACTCCTGTAGTCACAGCTACTCAGGAGGCTGAGGCAGGAAAATCTCTTTAACCTGGGAGACAGAGGTTGCAGTGAGCTGAGATCGCGCCACCGCATTCCAGCCTGGCCAATGCAGCAAGACTCCCTCTCAAAAAAAGAAGAAGAAGAAGAAGAAGAAAGATGTATCTGTACCCTACTAAGTTGCCATCTTTAATGATTTTAATTGTAATATCTTCTTTTCTGTGTATCTACCTTGATAGTCTTATAAATCTTAATCAGCCTTTCAAATTTACTGGCAATTCGAGCTCATTTAATTGAAGCCCTGTGTGGCATGCAGTCATTTATAGTGAATTCTAAATAATCAGCTGTTAGAGATTTCTGGACCCTATACAAGCAGATAAAAATTTCATGTATTACACTTAAAATATTACCATAGCTGAAGAGAAATAAGGACTGGTCTTACATTGGCAAATGCTGCAAATGAAATTACACTTCACATACAGCTCAAATTAAACATTCACTGCTCAACAGAGAAATGAAAGGCACAATTAATCCTTGAACTAATGAACTAATCAGGGTCAGACCAACTGCATCAGTTCCTATAAGAATTGTACTTTATTTCTAATCATAACTTTGGCTTAAGAGGATTCAGAATATTTCTCCATAAATGACAGTCATTTGAAAGATATGATTTTCTTCTCTTTCCAGTACAACTATGCAAAGGAATTCCCCTGCATAATAAAGTAAGTCATTCAGGCGGCGGCATTGTTTTCCTCTTTAGAATTATCAATGAAAAAATAATACTATAAAAATATTTTCTTTCCAGTCTTCCTTAGTCTGTGGTTTCCTTACATTGCTTGTCGGGACAGAAATTTTTAAACACACTGGAAAGAGAATAAAGTCATGTAGAAACTTCTCATAGGATAGTGAAGAGAACACATAGGCTTAGAGAAAAATCAGCATAGCTTTAGATTAGTGGATCTCAAATATTTTTAGACAAAAATCATCTGGAAGTCTCGTTAAAACACAAATGTTTTGGGGCCCCAGCACAATAGATTCTGGTTCAGGTGGTCAAGGGTGAAGCCTGAAATTCCTTATGCCTAACAACCTCCCAGCTGATGCTGTTACTACTATCCCATGAGCCATGCCATGAGCAGCTCTAGAGATCATTGCTACTTACCAGCTTTGGTAACTGTAAAGAAGTTACTGGCCGGGCGCGGTGGCTCACGCCTGTAATCCCAGCACTTTGGGAGGCCGAGGTGGGCGGATCACGAGGGTCAGAGATCGAGAGCATCCTGACCAACATGGTGAAACCCCATCTCTACTAAAAATACAAAATTTAGCTGGGCGTGGTGGCGCGTGCCTGTAGTCCCAACTACTCGGGAGGCTGAGGCAGGAAGGTTGCTTGAACCTGGGAGATGGAGGTTGCGGTGAGCCGAGATTGTGTCACTGCACTCCAGCCTGGTGCCTGGCGACGAAGTGAGGCTCTGTCTCAAAAAAAAAAAAAAAAAAAGTTACTGAACATTTCAGGGTGTCAAGGATTTCCTCCTCTGTGAAAAAGAAGATAACAACATTGACCTTACACAGTAACTAGAATGAGGTGAGAGTTTATAATCCATTTTTTCTATTTTTTCCTTTATTTCTATTACAAAAATATTCTGGTCTTTTTGTTAGAAGAACTATTGGAACTTCAGTATATTTATTAATCAGAACAGCTGGGTGGTATCAATTCTCAGATTTGAAAACCCATAGATTGAGACTTGCACATTTGTGCCTCCATAACTAGATACGTTCAAATAATTAATAATTATTTGTTTAAGCATGAAACACATATATAATTAATAATTATCTGTGTTTTGGTCAGAGTTTCAATGATCAAGAAAATCCACAGTATTAAAATGTGTGCCTCTTCTACTCAGTAGCCAGTCACAGATGAATTATATGATAGTCACTAAATATGTAAAGAAAGGAAGGAAGAAAAGAAAAGACATATTTCATGATTTAAAAAATTCTGTCACATAATAGAAAAAACTATACTTACCATGCACAGTTTCTGGCGCAAAGTAGATGTCGCTACATGTTTGTAGAAGCCAACTTTTTTTTTAGCAAAATTATGCATGTAACTCATATGTACAATATAAGAAAGCAAAAGATATCAGAATGAAGCACGCTAGGAGAATCGCTGATTTCCTTGTTCTGTCTACTGAGCTAGAGCCTGAAAAGTTTTGCCTCTGTTTTTGATGTTTGGTGATGATTCTTCCAACATTAGCATGCTATGAAGGGGTGCTAGAATTCATGTCTTTAGAATGCTAGTGACATCCTTATCCTCAGAAATGAGACATGAATTAAATAAATGAAGAAGAGCAATGAGTTCCATTCTGCTCAAGGTGCTGTGGCAAATGCAATTTCTAGATGTAGAAGACAAAGGCACTTGAGAAATGAGACTTGGGGGCATAGGAGCAGCTCTGAAGCTTTACCTCAGCCAGTAACTTGCACTGTGCTAGGTTTCCCTTCAGGTCTGTGATCTCAAAGGCACAAATGTATTGTTCCACTCTGTTAGTGATTGCCACAGGAAAAGGAGGGGCCACTTAGCATTTAAGTGAATAATTTAAATGATCAGAGAGACTCAAATGTATATCTTCTCTCTCAATTATTATTTGCTAGGTCTGGAAAAAATATATAAATTTCTTTTCAGTCTAATAAGTAGCAGATTCAGTTAATTGAAACTTTCATCTTATATCACTATTTTATCACAGTTCACTCTTGATTTGTTTATTCGTAATTATTATTCCCATCCCTTGTGCAATCATTCTATGTGACATAATTACTATTAAAATGAGTTCTTGTAAAATATACATTAGAAATTTGTATGCATGTATTTTTATTTTATATGAATGGTATTTGCCAAAAATGCCATCATGATTTTAGGCAGGGTGAGAGAGAGAGAGAGAACCCTTTTTTAGATCTGCTCTCATTACCATGCATCTGTCTGTTGCTTAATATTCCATACAGTGTATCCCCATATTTTACTTAGTCAAGCCCTAGTGATGGTCCCCCATTAACCCAAAATTCTAATTCCCATAAACAAAACTACAATAAACATCTTTGTGTTTCTTTGTGGATCTCCATGAGGTGCTGTTATTATTGGGCCAAAAGAGTATCCACAAACTCAATTTTGCTCTGAACTATAATGCTTTGTATTTTTGCTGTTATTATGAAGAATATTTTTATTTTTTGTTGTGGTTAGTTTGTTGTAGTTGATTTTTATAAATATACATTTTTTTGTGGACACTTTACCAAACTCTTCTGTAAGGAATCAGGTTTTGTTGATTTTCATTTTTTCCCTAGGAGATAATCATATTAAATTATTTAATATCATTATTTACACATAGTACAAATAGTGGCACTTTTAAAAATTTGTTTATTATGGCATCTCTTATTTCTTTTTTCTTTCTTAATGCATTAGACAGAAGTAATCTCATGTTAAGTTGTAGTCTTCTTTTGTTCTAATGCTAGAGTTTCCCTTTCGGTACAGCATCATTTGTACATATTTCACAATTATCAAGGTAGGAAAGTTTCTCTATTTCAAGTCTGCCAGGGTTTATTTTTTAATCTTCCTCAAGTGTTGAATTTTATCAAAAGCATCCTCTATCCATGACAGAAACCAGTCAATATTCTGGGACAATTAGATTATAGATGCTAAAAAAAAATGTAACATTAAATCAATTAATATTACATTTTTTTCAATGTTAATATGAACTTTCAAGAATTATTACCACATTTGCAATGTTTTAAGATCATGGTTACATGTATTTATTTATCACATAATTAAATGATTTTATCATTCATTTTAATTTTAGTATAACAGCTCTATGTTTGAGATCTTTATTTGTTTTCAAATGGACATCACAAGTGATTTGAAGTTGTTTTGTTTTTGTTTTTGAGACGGAGTCTCACTCTGTGGCCAGGCTGGAGTGCCGTGGTGCGATCTTGGCTCCCTGCAACTTCTGTCTCCCAGGTTCAAGCAATTCTCCCACCTCAGCCTCTCGAATAGGTGGAATTACCAGCTGAAGTTATTTTAGCATATTTTTTACTATAGGCATACACACACACACATACGGTTTTAGAGGCTGTTGTTTACACACAGTATTTACCAACCCAAATTAACAAATTTTTATTTTGCGTTTTGTCAGATTTTTTAATTAAAAAATAAAAATTTATAAATTAATCAATTCAACTTTCTCCTGAGTCCTTGATTATATCCTGAAATCTTTCTAAAGACAGCCATGAACATGAATGTAGAGTGAATCATTTCAGTTCACATTGCATCATCATGATTTTGAAATAGTTTTCTCTTCCCCCACTTTTTCTTGGAGGTTTGGAATTTACACCTGGAGGTTCTATAATTTTAGTTGTCACCCTAAATTATTCAGCATGCTTACATAACATTGGAGACAGTAATTGCGGTTAACCTGGCTAATCAGGCTTCAAGGGTGGGCAGCTATGCACCTGCCAGGGACCGCATGCTCAGGAGTTTGCACTTGATTTAACATTCTGATTTCACTTTCTATAAATGCTTGATAATTTCACCTTAGAACTTGTGTTTTGTAAGTGAAGGCTGATGGGTCAATTGAGCATGCGTGCAAGCAACAGATTATCAGATGGGCCCAATCTCATTACAGAAGCCCTTTAAAAGCAGAATTTCCTCTGTTTGGAGACAAGAAAAGTCAGAGAGATCTGAAGCACTGGAAGGACTGAATGGGCTGCTACCACTTTCGAAAATAGGTCATGTCCTTTGCAGGGACAAGAATGGAGCTGGAGGCCATTATCCTTAGCAAACTAACACAGGAACAGAAAACCAAATACCAAATGTTCTCACTTATAAGTGGAAGCTAATGATGAGGACACATAGAAGGGAACCACATGCCTGGGGGCTATCGGAGGGTGGAAGGTGGGAGGAGGGAGAGAATCAGGAAAAACAACTGAGTACAGGCTGAATACCTGGGTAACAGAATAATCTGTACAACAAACCCCTATGACACAAGTTTACCTATGTAACAAAACTTCAATTGTAACCCTGAACTTAAAATAAAAGTTTTTAAAAAAAAGGAAAATGGGGGAAGCCAACTGAGAAGGAATTTGAACAGGCACTAAGAGAAGAGAGTAGCCCCAGGAGACAGCCATTAAGAAAAGGGAACACTCAGGCCTATAACCTTAAGAACCTGAATTCTGACAAGACTAGTAATTTTGGAAAGTAATTATTCCCAAGAGCCTCCAGATAACAGCTCCCTCAGTCAAGACCTTGATTTCAGTCCTAAGAGACTGCACAGAGAACCCAACAGACCCTTCCTGGACTTCTGACCTACAGAACTCTGAGATAATTGCATATTGTTTTAAACCATTAAATTTATAGTAATATAAAATTAATATAAACATCCATTCAAATAATATTATTCAGTATATCTCATACATTTTACAGTACATATAAGCTCTTGTGTGTTATATGTGAAAATATTTATTTTAATTGATTATATAGGTTTCTTTATTTTTAATAACTACCATTTTTAATTTCTATTGACATTTTTAATTGCTTGCTGTACTTTTAGATGAAGATCACAGTTTGCCTGTCATGGGGAACTAATACAGGTTAAAATCTTGTGTTTGCCTTTCAGAGATTATGACAGAAATATATCTACATATATACATATATCCTATTTTTATTTATTAAATTATGTATTTATTAATTTTGAAGGGTAGAAAGGAATCTCTACCAGATACAAGGTTTCATTTTTATTTCAATTGTTTAAGCCAGAAATTAAGTGAGGAAATGCTAAGCATTTATCAACAATTTGAATATATTCTGCTTTAGTTAGCTTGCTGTACATGCACTCTAAGATGCTTGAGTAAATATCAAGGTTAGTCATTGCCAAACAGTGTGAACTCATGCATGGGTTTGCAGTTTGCCCTCACCTCCACCTGCACTGACCAGAGCACATCTGGTTCTTTCCACCATTTCATGTCTTTATGAGCTTGAGAGCATTCGTATCAGCCTATATATATATTTCTCTGCAAGACTTGTGACATCTACAGTTTGGCTAGGCTGCTCTCCTCGTACTCAGATGACTTTCTTTTTAGAATCAGTGATGTTAATGTCTCTCCTTCCTATGCACATGTCAGCCTGTCATGGGCTTATACACTGTAGCTCATTCTTCAATATTCTGACACAGTTGAGCTCTACTCAATGTTTCTTCAAGATCAAGAGATTTAGAATGTTTTCCAAGAGACCTTGTAGCTTCCAAAAACTCATTTTATCATTCACATATTTTGATTTCTTGCTTGGCTAGTACTTTTCTCAATCTAGTTTTGTTTTTGACACTCCTATTGATACTTAATTTTTTCTTGTGAATTAATGACAAACATTCTGTTTTATAATTCTTTTTAGATGTTTTTGTACATGTATATGAGTATACATGAATGTGTGTGTGTGTATATATGTATAATCACCTAGTGGGCATTTGTAAAGACCATACTTTAAATATGTAAACTTTCTAAAAAATAATATTCTTGTGAAATTTATTATTATTATTTTAACAAGTTCTTTTCTAGACATTTGATTATATATATATAATATATTCATATATTAAATATTAAACCCTTCTTTTTAATATGTGCTGCAGATACTTTTTTAGTATTAATATGTGAATACCTTCTTAAGTTTCCCAGGCTGGTCTCAAACTCCTGAGCTCAAGGAATCCTCTTGCCTCGGCCTCCCAAAGTGTTGGGATTATAGGTGTGAGCCACTGCACGCAGCTAGTATATTTGTATTTAATCTTTTTTACTGATTATTTAAGCAAATGAAATTATAAAAAAATAATGTCTCAGTGTAAGAAATGTTTTCCTGAGTTCAAGTACAGATTAAAATTATAACTTGCCTGAAGCCTGCATCTTATTGATATTTTAAAATGTCATTTAATACTGGTGAAACATATATAAATTGATTTAGTAGCAAAAATTTCATTTAGCAGAAAGTTACTCTAAATAAAACTGACTTTGTAAACAACACACCCAAATATTAACATCAATGATATTGAGAAGATGAGAAAGTGGGTTTACAACTATCTGAATATATATCCCAAGTTTTCTTAAATAACCTATATTACTTGTGTTGTCCACATAAATGCCTGAGTTATCAAAATTCCAAAAAGACTCTTTTCAAAAATATATTTCTAAAACTATTTATTGTCTTTGGATTCAAGTCAAAATATTTCTAGTATTTTATATCCTAATTTGAGAAGCAGACAGTATTTTTCCCTTGAATATACCCTATGCAAGACTATAAACCATGACGGTTTGCTATGGCAATGCAATTTTCCTCCTTTTTTTCTTGGGTATAAAGTAAGAGAAAATATGTAAATATTTGGGTAAATATTCACAATTGGGAGAATTTCAGACACCAGTGACATCTTGGGTAATTAGCCAACACACGTTTTAAACTATCACACAAATGATATTGCAAAGAAGAGTGGCTTTAGTTTTTGAATTTAATTTTTTTATGATTTACTACTAAACAACAAAAAGATTAGTCACCTATTTCTGGTAAAGTAACAAGTAAACATATCAAAATAAGAAAATAGAATCTGAAAGTAATTAATTTATACCATATACACTTCTATCACCACTTTTCATTATCACTTACATTGTACATCCAAAATACTTTTCTATTTCTGTTGAAAGATTAGAGACAAATAAGACCTAATGCTGTCTTCAAGAAGCTAATTATAAGCTGCTAACATGTGGGCATGAAAATGGAATGACTAACAATATGAGAAAGCTCTAAAGATATGTCAAAGCAGTAGGTGTGGCTGAAAAGATAGGGCTAATTCTCCCATCAGTTTCAAGCAAGATGTACCACACGCCACCATGAAGGTCACACTAACAGAAAATGAAGAATAGAGACTGAAAGAAACAGAAAAATATTCTCTCCCTCTTTCTCTTCCTCTTTCTTTCTCTCTTTCATTCTTTTATTCTTTCTTTTGCTGTTTCTTTTTTTCTTTCTCCTTTTCTCTCTTTTTCTAAAAATAATAATAATAATAATAATAATAAACCTGTATGCAAAAAAAAAACAGAAAAATATATATATTGAAGGAATCAACAGTTGAAATTTTCCTAATTTGATTATAAACATTAAAACATTAATCTACACATCCAAGAAGCTCAAAAAATTCCAAGGAGGCTAAAGGCACAAAAGTTCCACATCCAGACATAATGTGGTAAAATGATCGAAAAGTAAAGAAAATACCTTGCAGGAAGCAAGTGATAGACAACTGTCACATGCCCAGAAACCAAGATGACATCAACAGTTGACTTCTTATCAGAAATAACAAAAAATAAAGGCAAAAAAATTCATTCTCACATAATAAAGTAAAACTAAGAGAATTTGTTGTTAGCAGACCCTCCTGACAAGAACTACTAAAGGAAATTCTTCAGGCCAAAAACACATACACTCAGATGGACATTTAAATCTAAAACAAAAAACAAAGATCTACAGTAAAGGTAATTATGTAAACACATGTGTGGGAGAAAATGTTTGCATACCACATATGTAATAAGGGATATATTTTGCAAACTATGTGTCTAGATGTATTCATCCATTCTCACACTGCCATAAAGACTGAGACTAGGTAATTTATAAATTTATAAATCTCACACTGCCATACCTGAGACTAGGTAATTTATAAATAAAAGAGATTTAATTGACTCACAGTTCTGAATGGCTGGGGAGGTCTCAGGAAACTTACAGTCACATCGGAAGGGGAAGCAAGCACGTTATTCACAAGGCAGCAGGGTATAGAGAGAGAAAGAGAGAGTGCAGGGAAAACTACCATTTTTAAAGCTGTCAGAGATCATGAGAACTCCTTACTATCACTAGAGAAACATGTGGAACCTCCCCCATAATCCAGTCATCTTCCACCAGGGCCCTCCCTCAGTATCTGGGGGTTACAATTTGAAATGAGATTTGGGTAGATCACAGAGCCAAACCATATCACTAGAATATATAAATAACTGTTACAACTAAATAGTAAAAAGACAACCCAATTAAATAATGAGCAAAGGATCTGAACACATGGTTCTCCACATAAGATACACAATGTTTAATAAGCACTTGAAAAGATACTCAACATAATTAACTAGCAAGAATGTGTAACACCACAACTGTCAACACCACAATGCAATAGTACTTACATCCACTGGAAGGACTATAATACAAAGAGACATATAAGAACAATGGTTGGCAGAGATATGACGAAACTGGAACCTTCATACACTACTGAAGGAAATATAAAATGGTACTTTGAAAGGTACTTTGAATTCTAGTTTGTATAGAATTACCATATGACCCAGCCATTTTACTTTTAGGTATGTGACCAAGAAAAATAAAAACATATGTCCATGAAAAATATGGCAAACAAATGTACATAGCAACATTATTTATAATAGACAAAACAAACCAGCCTAAATCTCCATCAACTGATGAATGTATAAACAAAATGTAATATATTCATACAATGGATTATTATTCAACAAATGAAATACTAATATATTCTACAACATGGATTTGCCTTGAAAACAGTTCACAATGCCAAAAGAAAATAAGTCGGTTCTGAAGGACCCACATATTGTATTATTTCACTTATATAAGATATTTAGAAAAAGGAACTTTATAAAAACCAAAAAAAATAGGTTAGTGATTGCCTAGGGTCTAGGGGGAGGCAGGACTGAGGGGTAACTGCAATGGGGTATGGGGTATATTTTGGCATAATGAAAATGTTCAAAAAATTATTATGGCTATGAACGCACAAGTTTGTGGAAAAGCCACTGAATAGTTTTCTTAAATTGTGTGATTTATATGGTATGTGAATGATATTTCAATAAGATTAACTTTTTAAAAGAGTTGGAATAAATTCCTTTTTATTTTGAGTAGTTATGGTTGGGGTTTCAACAGTGAGTACAATTTGAAGTTATTTAATTGAAGCTGGAAAAGGATCCCTGGGGACCAACTCATCCTCTCAGAAGTTTTCTCTACAGCAGTGTCGCCTGTGTCCAATTGCTTATGTAAGGTAAACAAAACAAATGCAAAATTAAAAATATACTGAATAATAAAAATACAACATAAAGCTAAAACAAAATAAGGCATAAGAAGTTAGAGCAAGATTCAAGCAACTGTATAAGTTAAAAATTAAATCATAAAAATTATAAGAAACACATGATAAAATCAGTAAATATAACTAAAAATATCTGATAGGTGAGACAAAACACAGATAAAATAATGTTAAATTGAACAATATTTGAGGTATCTTAAAAGAGCTTGAAGCAAAAAAGTTAAATAAGTGATGAAGTCAGTCATATTATAATTAGATAAAATCTAACCATAGACAGTGTATTATTCTGTTCTTGGGCTGCTAATAAAGATATACCCAAGACTGGGTAATTTATAAAGCAAAGAGCTTTAATTGACTCATAGTTACACATAGCTGGGGTGGCCTCACAATCATGGAGGAAGGTAAATGAGAAGCAAAGTCAAGTCTTACATGGTGTCAAGCATGAGAATGTTCAGGGGAACTCCACTTTATAAAACCATCAGATCTCATGAAACTTATTCACTATCACAAAAACAGCATGGGAAGGACCCATCCCCATGATTCAATTACTTTTCACCAGGTCCCTCCCATGACACATGGAAATTATGAGAGCTACATTTTGAGATAAGATTTGGGTGGGGACACAGAGCCAAACCATATCAGATAGTAATACAAGTAAAAGACTAGACAATATCAAGCACAAAACTTGAATGTTTTTAAAAATCTGTTAGAGGCAAGGTGTCTGACTAGTCACAGCCGAAGAAACATCTGCCACTGAGGAACTGTAATATTGGGAAGACTGGGTCACTTCAAGCAGATCTCCAGAGGGAATGCATTTGAGAATAGACAGAAGGAGGACACAGGTGATGGGCTAAATAGGGATGAAACTGGGAACACTATGCAGAGTTACCATGCACTGGGACTTGTTTCTGACCACCAACAACTATTGTGGAAGGGGTGTGTAGAGTAAGCCAGGAGCAACCTGCTCTTCCCACAGACCTCTGTAATCTTGGCAGCAGGAGATTCTAGAAATTAATGCAGTCCACTGAACCCACCTTATGCCACAGTGAAACCACCAATGACATCAAAGAAGATAAAAGACATAACAAAACAAAACAAAATATCCAAAGGACAGAAACTTTTTTTTTTTTTTTGAGACAGAGTCTTGCTCTGTAACCCAGGCTGGAGAGCAGTGGCATGATCTTGGCTCACTAAAACTTCTGCCTCCTAGGTTCAAGCGATTCTCCTGCTTCAGCCTCCTGAGTAGCTGGAATTACAGGCACTCGCCACCATGCCTGGCTATTTTTTGTATTTTTAGTAGAGACAGGGCTTCACCATGTTGGGCAGGCTGGTCTTGTATTCCTGACCTCAGGTGATCCACCCGGCTCAGCCTCCCAAAATGCTGGTATTACAGTGTGAACCACTGCACATGGCCAAAGGACAGTAACTTTAAAGATTAAAGAAATATCAGCCCGCAAAGATGAGAGAGAACAAGTGCAAGAACTCTGGCATCTAAAAAATCCAGGTTGTCTCTCTATCCTCCAAATGACCATACTAGTTCCCAAGTAATGGTTTTAGCCAGGATAAAATGGCCAAAATGGAAGAAATAGAATCCAGAAAGAAATGGAAAAAAAAGACTATTGAGATTCAGTGAGAAGTCAAAATCCAATCAAAGGATTCTAAGGGATAAGATAAAATGATACAGGAAATAGAAGATGAAATGACCATTTTAAGAAAGAACCCAACTGAACTGAAAGAGCTGAAAAACTCACTTCAAGAATTTCAGAATATAATCAAAAGTATTAACAGCAGAACTATCCAAAGAGAGGAAAGAATTTCAGAGCTCAAAGGCTAGTTCTCCAAAAATAACTCAGATAAAAATAAAGAAAAAAAAAAAAAGAGTAAACAAAACCTCTGAGAACTATGGGATTATGTAAAGAGATCAAATGAGTAACTCACTGGCTCCATGAAAGAGAGGAGGAGAGAGCAACCAATTTGGTAAATGCATTTCAGGGTATCGTCCATGAAAACTTCCCCAAATTCACGAGAGAGGCCAACATTTAAATTAAGGAAATGCAGAGAACCCCTGTGAAATACTGCATGGGAAGACCATCCATGAATTACATAGTCATCAGATTCTCTGAGGTCAAAATGAAAGCAAAAATGGTAAAGGCAGTTACAGGGAAGAGGCAGATCACCTACAAAGGGAACTCTATCAGGATAATAGTGGATCTCTCAGCAGAAAACCCTACAAGCCAGAAGAGACTGGGGGATGACATGCAGTACTCTTAAAGAAAAAAATTTCTAACCAAGAATTTCATATCCAGCCAAAAGAAGCTTCGTTAGTGAAGGAGAAATAAAATTGTTTTCTGACAAACAAATGCTAAGGGAGTTTTTAACCACCAGACCTGCTAAAAATGGAAAGAAAAGACCATTACCAACCACCACAAAAACACACTTAAGTACATACACTGGTGACATTATAAAGCAACTACAAAAATCTGCATAATGAGCAGCTAAAAACACAATGACAGGATCAAATCTGCACATATCAACACTAACCTTGGATGTAAATAGGCTAAATTCCCTTAGGAAAAGGTGCGGAGTGGCAAGTTAGCTAAAGAGGCAAGAACAAACAGTATGTTATCTTTAAGAGATCCATCTTACATGCAATAACACCCACAGGCACAAAGTAAAGAGATGGAGAAAAATCTACCAAGCAAATAAAAATCAGAAAAAAGCAGGACTGCTATTCAATTTCACACACAAAAAAGACTTTAAACCAACAAAAGTCTAAAAAGACAAGGAAAGACATAGCATATTGGCAAAGAGCTCACTTCAACAAGAAAACTAGACTATTCTAAATATATATGGGCCCAACACAGATACACTCAGATATATAAATCAAGTTCTTAGAGACCTATGAAGAGACATAAATAACCACATAATAACAGTGGTAGACTTCAACAACTTACTGATAGTATCAGACACATCATTAGGGCAGAAAATGAACAAAGATATTCAGGACCTGAACTTGATATATGACAAAATGAACCTGTCATGTGTTTGTAGTATACAGACATCTACAGAACTCTCCACCCAAAACAACAGAATATACACTCTTCTCATCTGCACATAGCTCATACTCTAAGACCAAACACACAAATTACATAAACCAATACTCAACAAATTTAAAAATTCAAAATTATACCATGTATATTCTTGGATCACAGTGCAATAAAGACAAGATCAATACTAAGAAAGTCACTCATAATGATAAAATTATGTGGAAATTAAACAGACTGCTCCTCAATAACCTTTAGGTAAATAATTAAATTAAAGCAGAAACTAATAAATTATTTGATACTAATGAGAACAATGGTACAACATTCCATAATCTCTGGAACACAACTAAAGCAGTGTTAAGAGAGTAGTTTTAGCAGTAAAAGCACACATAAAAAATTTAGAAAGATCTTAACAATTCAACATCACTACTCAAGGAATTAAAGGACCAAGGGCAAATCAACCCCAAAGATAGCAGAAAATAAGAAATAATATCAAAGCTGAACTGAAGAAAAGTAAAGGTCAAAAAACATTCAAAATATCAATGAATTAAGTTGGTTATCTGAAATAATTAATAAGATATATGGACTACTAGCTAGACTAATAAAGAAAAAAGGAGAGAACTTCCAAATAAACACAACCAGAAATGGCAAAAGAGACACTGCCACTGACCGAACAGAAATGCCAAAAATCCTCAGAGACTACTATGAATACCTCTGTGAACACAAACTATAAAACCTACAAGACATGAATAAATGTCTCTAAACATACAACCTCCCAAGATTGAAAGAAATAAATGAATCCTTGAACAGACCAATGATGAGATCAAAATTATGTCAGATATAAAAAGCCCACAAACCAGAAAAATTCATCCCAGGATCAGATGGATACATAGTGAAATTCTACCAGATGCATAAAGAAAAACGGGTACCATTCCTACTGAAACTATCCCAAAAAACTGAGGAGGAAGGACTATTTCCTAACTCATTTGTTATCATCCTGATGTTAAAATCTGGCAGAGGCACAACAAAAAAGGAAAACTTCAAACCAATATCTTTGATGAACACGGATGCAAAAATCCTCAAGAAAATTCTTGCAAACTGAATCCGATAGTGAAGTGGTGTCATTGTTTGGGGTGATATCTGAGGTTCATTGTCCCATGGTCATGGAAAACTAGGATGCAGACACACTGGAGTGAGGTTAATAGTGGAAGTTTAATCCGTGAAATAAAGAGAAGAGCTCCTGCACAGAGAAGGGTCTCAGAGAATAAAAAAGTGTTACCAGTTCTGCACTGAAATGAGGGAAGTTTAATAGATGAGCTTGACGAGGTGGTGTCTAATATTCATAGGGCATGAAAGATTGGTTGGAACAGGTGTGCCATTTGCATAGTTCACAAAGAAGCTGGTGCCATGTTGCCTGCTTTTTTTACTGTACACACGGTGACAAAGAAAAGGGAAGATGGAGCCCCCATGTTGAACATACCTGGCTTCCAGGTAGCCTTTTCCTATTGGCACAGCTGCCAGCATTCACCTGTGCAAGCTTATCTATGTTTGCAGCTCGATTTTACCGGCTGCTCTTTGTTAAAAGAGAAGTCTTGCTGAGACTCATTAACCCTCATTATCTAGACAAATAATTTCTTTTTAGTTCCTGTATCAATAGCATATCAAATAGTTAATCTATCACAGGCAAGTATGCTTTATCCCTAGGATACAAGGTTAGTTCAACATATGTAAATCAATAAATGTGATTCAACACATAAATATAACTAAAAACAAAAACCCAATGATCATCTTAATAGATGCAGGAAAGGCTCTTAATAAAATTCAACATTCCTTCATGTTAAAAAAGAAAAACTCTCAACGAACTAGGCATTGAACAAACATACTTCAAAATAATAAGAGCCATCTATGACATATCCACAGCCAACATCATACTGAATGGGCATAAGCTGGAAGCACTCCTCTTGAAAACCAGCACAAGACAAGGATTCCATCTCTCACTCCTATTAGACATTTTACTGTTAGGTGTAGCCAGAGCAATCAGACAAAAGAAAGAAAAGGCATCCAAACAGGAATTGAGGAAGTAAAATTATTCCTGTTTGCAGATGATATGATTCTGTTCCTAGTTTTCATAGTCTCTGATCATAAACTCCTGATTTAATAAACAACATCAGCAAATTTTCTGAACACAAAATCAATGTATGAAAATCAGTAGCATTCTTATATACCAATAACATTGAAACAGAAGCCAAATTGAGAATGCAATCTCATTCACAATAGTCAGAAAAAAGAATAAAAGACCTAGAAATACATCTAACCAGGGATGTGAAAGAACTCCAAAACAAGAATACAAAACACTACTCTAAAAAATCAGAGACAACACAAACAAATGGAAAAGCATTGCATGCTCATGGACAGGAGGAGACATTGTTGAAATGACCATATTGCCCAAAGAAATTTACAGGTTTAATGCTATTCCTATCAAACTATCAACAACACTCTTCCCAGAATTAGAAAAAAAAAACTATTTTAAAATTCACATAGAAAAAGAAGTGCCAAAATAGCCAAGACAATCCTAAGCAAAAAGAACAAAGCTGGAGTCATCACATTACTCAACTTCAAAATATATTAAAAGGCAGCAAATATCAAAACAGCATGGTACTGCTACAAAAACGAATACATAGACCAATGGAACAGAGCTGACAGTCCAGAAACAATACCACATATCTATAAACCATATGTTCCTCACAAAGTCAATGTAAACAAGCAATAGGGAAAGGACTCAACAAGTATGTTGGGATAACTGGCTAGGCATATGCATAAGATTGAAACCGAATCACTTCCTTACACCATACAACAAAAATCAACTCAAAGTGGACTAATCACTTAAATCTGAAACCTAAAACTATAAAAACCCTGAAAGATAACCTAGGAAATACTATTCTAGACATGGAATCTGGCAAAGATTTCATAATAAAGATGCCAAGAGAGATTGCAACAAAAAGAAAAATTGACAAATGGGACTTAATTAAAATAGACAGCTTCTGCATAGCAAAAAGGAGCTATCAACAGAGGAAACAGACAACCCACAGAGTGGGAGAAAATATTTACAAACTATGCATGTGAGAAAGGTCTAATATTCAGAATCTAAAGGAACTTAAACACATCAACAAGTAAACAACAACCTTATTAAAAAGTGGGCAAAGTACATGAACAGATACTTTTCAAAAAAAGGCATACACATGATCAACAAACATGTAAAAAGGCTCATCACTAATAATTAAAGAAAAACAATCCAAGGCACAATGAGATGTTATCTCACACCAGTCACAATGGCTATAATGAAAGAGTAAAAAAATAACATGCTAGCAGGGTTGAGAGGAAAGGGAACACTTTATACACAACTGCTGAGACTATAAATTAGTTCAGCCATTGTGGAAAGCAGTTTGGAGATTTTTTCAAAGCACTCAAAGTAGAATTACTATTTGACCTAGCAATACCATTATTTGGTATATATCCAAACGAATATAAATCATTCTACCACAAAGGCACATGGATGCATATGTTCATTGCAGCACTATTCACAATAGCAAAGATATGGAATTAAGTGCCCCTCAACAGTAGACTGAATAAAGAAAATGCAATACCATATACACCATGGAATACTATGCAGCCATTAAAAATAGTTAGATCACATATTTTTTTGAGTTAAATGAACAGATCTGGAGGCCATTATCCTAAGTGAACTAACACAGGAACAGAAAACCAAATACCAAATGTTCTTGCTTATAAGTGGGAGGTAAACACTGAGAATATATGGACATAAAGTAGGGAACACAGACACCAGGGCCTACTTGAAGGTGGAAGGTGGGAGGAGAGTGAGGACTGAAAAACGACCTGTTAGGTACTATGCTTATTACCAAGGTCACGAAATAATCTGTACACCAAATCCTCATGACATGCAATTTACCAATAACAAACTTGTACATGTATCCCTAAATTTAGATAAAAGTTTTTTAAAATATGTTAAATATATGTTAAATGTATCTATAATGCATCAGTATTATATATAACATATAACCTATTAATATAATAAAGCACCTGTAAAAATGTCAGGGTATAATGGAAAGTGAGAGGTATAATTTAACTGAGTCAAGAATAAAACACAGCATATGACTTCCCCAAATAGGAAGACATCAGGAAGAAAATCTCAAGACTGATTGAGAAATCCCAAATTTCGTGCCTTTTTACCATTGTTTAGTGGCTGTATTTTATAGACTAAATGAAAAGTCCTAAATTAAACACAGTTCTACTTATTTACACACTGTAACACTCTAATCTCCTTCCCATCAGAAACTAGCAAGCACATAGACATGTTTCTAGCCACATGCTGCCAAGTGCAACAACTGAAAAATAAAATCTCAGACATCAGATCTCCAGTGCTTTGATTTCTACTTTTTTTATTATGCCTTTGTGATCTTGCATATGAAACTTAACTTTAAAGGGTCTCAGTTTCCTCATTTTTAATATGTAAGGATTAGAACAGGTTACTGGATTTTTATCTTTTCTTCTGGACACAGTACTTTTTTCAAATAAAATTTTATGTAGAAACTTTTTATCAGCATAGATAAAAGAAGAAACTACTCTGACTGAAGTTGGAGTCAGAAACACAATAAATTAGTGAGTTAGGTAAGTACCTTTAACCAGGAATAAGATAAGAATATCTACTAACATATTGATCCTATATCTTTCTATTTATATCATTTGTTAACATTTTCAGGTTGCATGGGAAATAAAACAAATGACAGATTCAGAAAATCCCATATGTTGACCAAATAGTTCTCTTGACTAAGTCATAAAGAACTACCAAGGATTCATGTATAGGGCAGATAAATTAGCATTAACTGAAGCATTTCCTTGGAGTAGGTTCTGCTTTAACTGCTTAAAAATATTATATCATATAATTTTCACAATTCTTTTATCTCTATGTTACAAAAGAAAGAAAGAAAAAAGAAAGAAACTAGGATAGAAACGTTAACTTCCTCAAGGTCACATAGCAAAGAAGTAACAGACCAAGCTTTCAAATTTTACCACCTGATTTCAGAAACTAGAGTCATAATACTTTCCTTTGCTTCCCTTATTCCCTGGAGAGTAGTTTAAAGCAGTGGCTCTCAAATTGAGTGTGCATCAAAACCACCTGAAAAGCTTGTAAACCACAATTTGTACTTCCCCACTCCAGCATGTCTAGTTCAATGTATCTGGAGTGGAGCATAAGAATTTACATATTTAACTTCTGAAGTGTACTACTTGAGTAGAAATTATGATAAACAACCAAACTATTAAAAATAATTTATAAAGCATAAACAATTGCTGACATTTTAATGAAAGTTTTTAAAGTAACAAATGAAATGCAAGGAAGAAAAGTACAGAACAATACATAAGTATAAAGTTCTACAATTTTGTAAAGAAAAATAAAAAGCAAGAAGAAAATCTAAATATCATGAACATTTTATCTTGCATTTAATAATACCAGTAGTCAATACTTATGTAGTGTTTCCTATACACAGACAGTCTGCTAAACACTCTACTTATTTAATATTCACATAAACCCTGTGAAATAGATCCTATATTACCACCATTTTACAGATAAAAGTATGAGGCCCAGATCAGCAACTGGCAAACAGATAAGACAGAATTTGATTCTTTTGCAGTCTGCTTTTGAGTTTGAATTCTTCTCACCCTGTTCCTCACTAAAAGATACATGTATATTCTTGATTTTGATTGAATACTGTATATGGAAACATATTTTAAGCATGAAGATAATTTATACTCATCAGATGGACAACGTTAGAATGAATGTGTGAGAAGAAAGACATTTGCATGCACTCACAGTGGTAGTGTTTATCAGTGGAACTGCTCTTGAGAGTAAGTTGGCAATGTGTAGCAAAGGCTTTAAGAAATCTTATATTGTTTGCCTTATAATATAAAGTTACAGAAATTTCCAGTAAAGAAATATTTAGATTTCTTCAGAAAAATCTCTATGCACAAAAATATTCATTGCAATATTGCAATTAAAAATAAAACAGTGAGATGAGGACAATTTTTTTTTTAAAGAGTGACTAACTAAAGCTTGCTGTGAAGCCATTAAAGTAAGTATGTGGATATTGCTCTGAAGTGATCAATGTAAAAGTACAATCATCTTATTTTCTTATGTTAAGCATCATGGAGAACACTGTACATAGTGTTGGCTAAAATAATTTTAAAATGTAATAACCTAAGGGAATTAACCAATAAAACCAAACTAGATGATTTAAGTTATACATGGGGCAAAAAAAAAAAAAAGCAAAAAATAAGAGATCTATTATAATTTAAGAAACAGCAAAGAAGGAGAACAGTTAAAACTTAAAACAAAAATAAAACCTCAAAATACACAATCACTTTAAAAGTATTTAAAGGAAAGACATGGAATCAATTTAGGTGTCCATCAATGGTGGACTGAATAAAGAGAATGTGGTATACACACAACATGAATACTATGCAGCCGTAACAGTGAATGAAATACTGTCCTTTGTAGTCACGGGGATGCAGCTGGAGGTTATAATTGTAAGTGGTGCAACTCAGAAACAGAAAGCCGAATCTCTCATGTCCTCACTTATACGTGGGAGTTAAACACTGGGTACACACAGACGCAAAGATGAAAACAGTAGACACTGGAGACTCCAAAAAGAGGAAGCAAGAGGGGAAAAGGGCTGAAAAACTTATATTGAGTACTATGTTCATTATCTGGGTAATAGGATCAATGGAAGCCTAAATCTCAGCATCACACTATATATATACTTCCATGAGAAACCTACACATATACTCACTGAATCTAAAATAAAAATTTTAAAATATAAGAATATAAAAGTACTTAAGACAAATATTACATTTGGCTCAAAAACAACATCCACGTATTTGTTGTTTCCTTGAAACTCACCTAAAATCAAATGACAGGAAAAGAAGACAGAAATATAAAGATGAGGGAACTCGTAATAAAATGTAGCCAATGTGTATAACAATGACTACATAAGAGAAAATATAATTCTAGAAAAATAAAATGGCAATAGATACATTTCATTAAAATCAAAATCCACATAAAGATTGAGTCATTAATAATCATGAGCCAATCTGCAGCATTAATATTACCAAAACTCCTAGACAAATAATAGAAATTTGGAAAAATATAATGGTTCTCCCGAGCAAAGTGACCAAAACACCTAATCAGATAGATTTCAAGAATAGAAAATATTTATTTCTCATAATTGAAGGTTAATGGTTTCAGATACTACTTGATCTAACAGTTCTTAATCTGGCTCTCTCTTCATTGATGCAAGTTGCTGTGCAGGACCAACTTGTATTCCACTCTCTGTTCCCAGAGGCAGCAAAGAGGGATGTGATGCTTCTCTTCCAACTAT
Source organism: Cheracebus regulus (assembly GCA_963574635.1). Lineage (NCBI taxonomy): Eukaryota > Metazoa > Chordata > Mammalia > Primates > Pitheciidae > Cheracebus > Cheracebus regulus. The sequence continues at coordinate 100,795 of CAUYQU010013082.1, read as the reverse complement.
TTCAGCTTAAGTTTTTTTGTCTCAATGGACCATATAAAGAAAGCAATACTCTGGTCAACCCAGCATAAGCCAAAGTGCTGGGGTAGAGTCAAACTCTACTGGAAGCTTGTAAAGAATGGGAGAGGGAGGAGAGATGAGAAATGACTGAACAACATAAATAAGTCAGTCACTTTAACTAATATGTTTGCTAAATATGCCATTGTAAGGGGGAAAAAAAGTAGCTTACATAATACGTATTATTCCCCAGCACATAATGGTGGTTGAGAGTGAGCTGCAAGAACTGTACTCCACATATCCTCTGTTCCAAGTCTCAGGCTAAGAGGATTGAGACATCATTTTTGTGCAAAGCAAAAGAGAGGTAAAGGGCTGGCAGAGTCCCACAATGTCTCTTAAAGCTCCTGCTCACACATAGATTGGTGAACTCAACTCACATGCCAATGGTCAAAGAAGGTTACAAACCTAGCCTCCAAAATCAGAGTAATGGGGAGTATGTTTCTCTGCATTAAAATCACATGACAGTGAGCAAAGATGTATAATCAATATTCTTGCAGGCAAGTGTAAGGAAAGGGGGCTTATTAATTGTGAATACAATTTAAACCACTTTTGTAGTTCTCAATATAATTCTACTTTTGTGATTGTTAAAATGTAAAATTTAACTAGGATGAGAAATTTAATTTTTTTGTTGGTATCTACCTGTGTCACTGTCACTGTCTCCATTTTATCTTAGAAATTTAATTGCCTATCCTCTGTCTATCATATTCTCTTTGTGTCCTATGGTGTTCTGAATGCCCTGTGGTGTTTATTATTATTGTTATTAATTAAGCTGACCCACTGTGCAAATAATTGGAAATGTTATTTATTAATTCTGAAATATCAGAATATTATGAGTGAATCAGCAAGAGAAGGACTAATTTTATCATATCTATAGAATGAGTATGTTTTAAACACAGAGCAAAACACTCAAACTGACAAGGTGACTGTTAACCTATTTCTTCAACAAATTGCTAAGATAGCCTCTAATTAGGAGAAGATAAATGACTCTTCTGCAGCCTTTGAGAATTCAAAAAACACACACAAACACACTCTCTTCCTGACCCACCCCTCCAAATTTTTCATACACACATACAGGATACAAGCTGCTATGGTGATATGCTAATCTCCATGGCAATTGATCATTTTATTTCTGTACATGTCCATTGTCTCTTAATAGACAAATTATAGGCTACCAACCCAAAGATTTGACTCTTCCAAGAAGATATTAAACAAACTCATATAAAGTAATTTCCACCCAAGAAAAAATGTTATTCCTAATGAAACAATAACAACAACGGACAAAGCAAAAGTTTAGAAAATCAACAGCTAAAATGAATCTATAAATAGTGTGATTTTTTGGAAAATAAAAGCTTCCAAATAGCTGCAAATGTTCAAAATGTTCAAAATGACAGTTTTCTCACAATAGATATGCATGATGTAACTCAGCTTCCAGTTGGAATTTGTGTGTAGTTGAAACAATCCCTGGCAGAAAATGATATTCAGGATTCTAACTGCTGGAATGTAATCAGTATAAAATTTGTCTACCTTCTGGAAAAAAAACAGTCATTTCTAATCATATACAGAAAGTCATAAACATTGACTAAAATATGAATACATTGAAAACTCCTGACTTACAGTGAGATAAAAGATAGTGACTTCAAACCCTGGTACAATTTGAAAAATTGACATTTAAATATATACTCGAAATATGTCTTTACATGTTAACGATAACAGCAAAAAAAGTTTTATACAGTGTCATTGGATTCTGGTAAATTTTATGGTGCAAAAAAAGGCAGTTTGGAAGAGAGGGTTCAATGAGCTGCTTTTTGTAAACAATTTAACATTTCAGGTTTAATACCTGCATCTGCTCTAACATGAAGTCCATTAAAAATGCTTTCATATTCCTGAGAGGCTTCATCAATTTTAGCAAATCAATTTATGAAATTATTTTGAAATTCAATGATCCATATGAAAGTAATGATTGGAAACTTAAGTTATATAAATAAGAATAAGGCAAGTAGGAACATCAAATATCCATACATAAATTAGGACATGGAATATAAACATTATAATAATTTTTATTTAACTCAAATAGGGTATGAAAAACCATACATAGAAATACTGGAAGATTAAACAATGAGATTAATAGAGTTAATTTCAAATATTTCTTTGTTAAAATTGACTTTATAAGAAAAACATCTTTAAAAATTAAAATATAAAGAAAAATTAATTTAAAAATAAATATTCTGAAGTCCAACTATGAGAATATGACTTATCATTTTCAAGAACATTAAAAAGCAAGAGAGTAAAAGAGCAAAGAGTCTTCACCATTATCTCCACATGTTGCATTTTTAGATGTCCAATACTCATTTTACCATCCCTGGTTGATGGATAATTTTGCACATATTCAATATTGTATTAAAATTGAAGCACATATGTTGAGATGATATCTTGAAAAATATATATGATAATGCTATATTTTTACTTCTTGAATGTTAGTCTTTCTCTTACTGATTTTTGAGAAAATTTTAAATAGGAAGTTAGCAGTGTTATCCTTTCAAGTAAAGCAAATTAATCTTGCAGATTATTTATACGATATTTGAGTGAACTGATTTTTCTAATCTGAGCAACAAATTCAGAAATAAGTAGAGAGGTAGAAATTTATATATTTGTTTACCAAAAAATGTCTCCAGCAAAATATAAAATATCTAGTTACCCAGATATCATGTAAATAATGTAAATGTGTGTCCTTATTCCCTTTGGTCTCCTATAGCATCTAATATTAATGGATATTCAAAAACAAATCTGTGCCACATTATTTGATGAAGAGTTTAGTGGGAAGATTACTATTGGCCTATTTTTAGGCAAGCAGGTTTTTTGTTGTTGTTGTTCTTATCTTTCACCTGCTTTTGGTCAATGATGACAAAGTATAGTCAAAAATAGGTACCAAAAATCATTTTAGCATATGCATGTCTACTCACAAAATAATGTTTAATCTAATTGGAAATAAATATCCTTCAAAGAATACTAAAATTGGAACCAAAAGACAACATATTCTATTTGTAGTCTTGTTGCAGTGGGTAGGTGTACAGGATGTCATGAAATAACAGAAACCTCATTTGGCTACAGATATGGAGGGTTTTGTATTGATCAGTTAGCGTTTTTCATACATTATGAGTCAGTCAATGACCCAGTTAATGCTTGATACCAAGAGAACCATTTGCTCAAAGATGTTATGGTTCCAATATTAAAAACATGTTTCAAGTCAACCTCGTAAGAAGTGAGACAAAGTGAGAGGCTTATGATTGTATCTTTTATGTGACCTTGTCTTTTTCCTTTATAACTTGAGGGGGCCATGGACATATATCTTAATGCTCATTATCATATGTCAAAAATCATTAATTACCTAACAATCACATGCCAAATAGAAAAAAAATTGGAATCTTCATATTTCCCTGTCCATCATCACACAGATAGAGGCCGGCTGTGTGCCTCAAACATATTTCAAGTTCCTTACAAAGATATCTTAAAAGGGGAAAAAAAGAGAAAAACAAGATGGCTGTGATTCATCAATATAGCTATTATAACTAGTTGAATTCAAGGGATTCAAAATTTCTTACCCAGCCAAGTTTATGAAATTATTTTACACACTAGGGCTTCTCGTGACTCATATCAGGACCCTGTATTTTAAATCTCTATATCCTAATGAATTAATAATTCCCCAAATCGACCCTGACTTTTTTTTTTTTTATAAATTCCCTCCCCTTCTGTCTTGTATTTCCTTGTGAACATCACAAAAAAAACCTAGCCTATTAGCCAACTCTATTCAACTCATTCATCTATGCTGGGCTTAAGAATTCTGTGGTTCAGTTTCTGAGTTAAGTGTCCTGGAAATGACACACAACCTGCCCTGTTAACATCTACAAGAAAAGGTGATAAAGAGAAGAAAAGATAAAATAAAAATCCATAAAACATGGAGAATATCAAACAGAAGCCTCATACACTTAGTACAGACTAATAATTAAAGAAAATAAAAGCAGATACCAAAATTTATTGCCAAAAATTCTTTTCTAGATACTTTATCTAGATACTCTGGTAGAATAAGACTGAGAATTAAGATGTTTTCAAGGTTTAATCATTATGCATTTATTTATTTGAGCATTTAAGTCTATGGATTTTTTTGGCATATTTTTAGTCACTATCATTATTTCCTAGATATTTTATAATCTCCACTTTTTTTTCTTTTATTCAGTAGTTGTTTATGGAAAACATTTAATTTTTAGGAGTTCTCTCTCTCTCTGTCTCTTTCTCCTCTCTCTCTGCAGCTAGTGTCTTTGAGAGAAAATATTTTATATTATTCCTATTTTGAGTAATTAATTGAACTTTTTTTATTTGTGTGAGAGATTTGTAGAGACATATATATAGAGAGAGAATATATTAATGTATAAGAAATGTATTTGTTCAAATATATAGGTTAAATGTAACATATATATGTTAAAAATATGGTGTAATGAGATAGATAAGTAGTATATATTTTAGGATAGCAGATTTGAAGGTTAAAGGAAGGCTTTCCTGAAGAATAGGTAAATTGATACCTGCAAGATATAAGAAAGGGATAGAGGAGTCAGGAGTGAAGGAGGTAGAGAAAATACATCAGGTAAAGTAGAACAGCTCATATTCAGTACATTACAGAAAGGAAGAAGGAAGGAAGGAATCGAAGATGTGAAGAAATACTTGAAGGCCAGTGCTACGGCCTGAATATTTGTCACCTCCCCAAATCCTGTGAAATTTAACTCCCAATGTGGCAGTATTGAGAGGTGGATTAATGGGATAGTGTGGGAGTGGGACTGGGACTGGTGGTTTTATAAAAAGGAAGAGCCCTGGGGTAGCACAATCAGCCCCCTTACCATGTGATGACCTGCACTGTCTTGGATTCTGCAGAGGGTCTCCACCAGCAAGAAGACTCTCACCAGATGTGTACATTCAACCTTGGACTTAACCTCTGTAACTGTAAGAAATAAATCTTTTCCTTTGTAAATTACTCAGCCACAGGTATTCTGTTATAAGCAATAGGAAGTGTACTAAGACAGAATACTGATGGCAAAGAAAAACAGTGGCCCTTTCCAGAAATAAAAATTAGGACTGTTAGCTACAGGTTAAAATGCGAGTGGTAATGAGTAGTTAGAGATGAATTTGGAAAAGTCAGCATAAAGCGGAATGACCTTGAAAGCCACATAAAGACATTTGAATGTTTTCCTATAAACAATGCAGAGGCGTTATAAATTTTTAGCAGAAGAATGGCATAATAATATTTCAAGAAAGATAACTGGTCCAGAATTTAAGAAAAAAAAAAACTGGAGAAGAGACACAGTGAATGGGGGAATCCTTATTAAAAATTTTATTTTTGTTATTCAAGCAAGAATTAGTGGTAGCACTTAATAAAGCAGGAGCTAGTTAACAGAGTATGATTTCCTCCCAAATATTTGGATACTGGATACTTACACTGTACATAAAAATCAACTCCAGTGAATTAAAGATTTAAGTATAGAGCTGAAATTGTAAAATTCCTAAAGGAAATCATAGGGTAATGCTTCATGACATTGATTATGGCAATGATTTCTTTGGATTAATGTGAAAGGCATAAGGAACGAAAGAAAAGATAAGAAAGTGGGAGTACATCAAATTGTAAGACTTCTGCACAGCAAAGAAAATAATCAACAGAATGTAACTTAACCCAAGGAAATGGAGAAAATATTTCTGAAGGGTATATCTGATAATAGCAAATAAAATAAAATAAATTAAAATAACCTCATTAAAAATGGGCAAAGGATTTAATAGACATTCCTCCAAAGAAGACATCCGAATGAACAATAGGTATATGCAAAGAAACTTAGTATCAGTAATATTCAGAGAAATTCAAATCAAAACTATAATGACATGTCACTTTATATGTCTTATAATGTCTGTTATTTTTTTAAAAAAGAAATTTCATTAAGAATGTGAAGTAATTGGAACCCTTTGTATATTTTTGGTAGAAATGTAAAGTGGTGCAACACCTAAGGAAATCAGTATAGAGTTCCTCCAAAAGTTAAAATAAGCTATCATATAATCCAGCACATACAACATAATCAAAATTATGACTTCTACAAAAATATATTCACTTCTGTTTTATTCACAATAGCCAATGTGTGAAGATACAGGAATAACTTAAATATTCAACAGATATTAGTAGACAGGAAAAAATGTGTGTGTGTGTATATATATATATACACACACACATATACACAAAGTTCTTTATCTTTCAGTATCTGGGAGGAAATTGCATTTACTTACGGATAGGTGGAAATTTGTGTGTGTGTGTGTGTGTGTGTGTGTGTGTGTGTGTGTGTGTGTGTGTGTGTATTTTACTCCTGGTAATTTAGAAAGTTTAAAATTGCTTTTGGTTACATGAGTAATTTCATTTAAAATTTTATATACTACTTTTGACCCTTCCCTTTACTTTAGCAACTGCAGTTTCCTTGGTATAATCATCACTGACACAAATTTTTGCAATAGAATCTTCACTGGTCAACTGTGTTCACTCTTGCCATTCCTATGCTTTTCCTATTCTCATCACAGCAGCTAAAGTGATCCTTTAAAAATGTTGCTATCTTGCTCAAAGGCATTCATTGGGACCCTACTGACATCAGAGTAAAAGTCTTGTTTAATCTCTCAGGCTTTATTTTTACTCTCAAGTGATCCTTTGCAAATTCTACCCCACCACATAGCCCTGCTAACTGCAGCTGTTATGCATCAGCCTTCAGAAAAACCAATTTACCAAGTTGCTCTCACCTTATATTGAAAAGTACTTATGAAAAGTCCCTCTTAACTATAATGGGAAGTGACTTTGCCAGAAAATAAAGCAGAAAAATATCTATTTATATTCAAAGACATTATCTCTATGCATCCTTAATCACAGACACTTTTCAGAAAACCAGGATTCTTTCTGTTCTATTCTGTTTCCACCCTCATTGGTATAATATCAAACAAGGATACTGAAAAACAATTTTAATGCTAACTATCCAGTGTTAGTGTTTGTCTGGCTGGCTAAAAATATAGATATTCTAATAGTCTCTGCATGTTTAATAATTTGCTGGAATAACTCACAGAACTCACTGAAAGTATTATATTTAAGACTACAGATTTATTATAAAGGATACACATAGGTGAGCTCTGGGAGGCTAAAAAACACAGAGCATCTGTGCCATTTCCCTGTGGAGTCAGGGCATACTCTCCCCACATATCAGTATTCCACAACCAGGAGGATGTGTTCACCAACTAGGAAGTTCTACTGGGCCTCAGTGTCCAAAGGTTTTTGTTATTGTTGTTTCGTTATGTAGACATGATTGATTAAATCATCGGTCATTTAATCAAACATAATTTTCAACCCCTTGCTTTCCTAGGATGTCTGGCAGATGCAAGTCTAACCCTCAAGTCATATGTTTCATCTTTCAAATGACCATCCTCCATCTTGAAACTATCTAAGGGTCTAGCAAAACTCATCCATTAGTATAACAAACACTTTTTTTTTTTGAGCCGGAGTCTCACTTTGTCATCCAGGCTGGAGTGCAGGGGTGCAATCTTGACTCACTGCAACCTCCTCCTCCCAGGTTCAAGTGATGTGATTCTCCTGCTTCAGCCTCCATAGTAGCTGAGATAATAGACACCCACCACCACCACGCCTGGCTAATTTTTTGTATTTTTAGTAGAGACAGGGTCTCGCCATGTTGGCCAGGCTAGTCTTGAACTCCTGACCTCAGACCACACCTGGCCCAAAGACACTCTTTTTAGTCAGAAAATTCCAAGCGTTTTTGAAGCTGTGATCCAGTAACAAGAGACAAAAAAAAAGTATCATATACATATATTCTTATGTATTTTATATATAAAATATATAATATTTTACATTTTTATATATAATATAAAATTATAGAGTTTTCTGTGAAGATTAAATGACATAAAGCAGGCCAAGTCCTCAGTACAGTGCTTACCATAGAGTGATCACTTACTGTATGTTGGCTGTTTTCATTGTTGTAGTTATTCCCGTCATCAAATCATTTCTTAAACGTCAATTTGTCTGTTCTGTTCTGTAATATTTTATATAATATTTTAATTATATATATGTGTGTATATATATAATATCATACCTCACCTTCCCATTTTATCACCCCTATCAGGGCCAAGAGAGTTAGTTACTTCACATATGCATTAAGAACATATAAAATAGTGTCAACGAAGTGATTTAGAAGTCCATTGACTTCTTATTAACCCAACCCTCATCTTTTGAAATGGTCTGCTCTGCCACCACTAACTTTATCAACTAAAGTCATTTGCTTTCCAATAAAATGATTTCCAAACTCCCTGAGATCCTATACCCCGTAACACATACATGTTTTCAAATCATGGCCACAGCCATCTGTAATGTCAATAATATCAGCAAGCTTATTTTTTCTCAGTTGAATTATATTCTGATAATTTTTTTTGTATAAGCCTGCCATATTATAGTAAATTATGAACAGGAATTTGATCCATTTTCCACCCCTAGTCTTGATACTCATTAGCCTTAGGGTGATAGATTTGATCAAAGAACACTGAAGGTAACTGAGCCTCAGAATTTAGAATGATTCCACTGATCACACAACAAACATGACATGGAAGTCAGATGTGGCTGGACTTACTTTCTTTAAAAACAATGGATGGGAAATTTGGTCCATTCCTCTCTGTTTGTAGCCCTGCTGCAAGGTCACCATGGAAATCCACAAAAGAACAGCAGGAAATATCTTCAATATTATCACCTAGAAATCTTTCTCATCATCTCAAATTTCAAAGAAGCCATGTAAAGTTTCAAAAAATCCTAAAATACTAGTTCAGCCTAATAAATAGAGACTTTTTTTTGGTGTTATAATCTATAATATTGTGTACTTGGTGACTGTAGCTAACCATAGACACAATATCCTCCCAGAAATAAATGGCAATATCCTCAAGTTAGTAATTAAGATTAAAAAGAATTACATAAAACCCATTTTACAATCTTTGTTCTTTGTAAAAATATTCTACTTAGAGAAATAATGTCAAATAACTAGTAGGTAAAAGGGAATACAGTTTTAATTTTCACTATGGAATTTCTTCTAAATCTAGTAAATATCAAGCCACTTTTTAATTTGTGGTAGGCAAATCTAGTGTCAGACTTCTGAATTCCTAGGTTATTAATAGTATTAAAGCCATTGATTACTAAAGAGTCTCAACTAAGTACACCTATCACTTTAACAAGGGAGGTGAGAGAATGTAAATCTCTGAGCCATCTTAAAGTGAGGCCTAAATTCACACAAGGGAAAGGAAAAACGATTAATAGATTTTTATATTTTGCCTTAAAATCTCCAGGTCCATTTTTTTGGAATCCACAATAATGCTGTTTGTTTTACTGTTTTTAAAAATGTGTTTTAAATGAGATACTATAGATTAATTTGAATTTTCTAATCTCTTTGAGGAAAATCTCATTCTCATTTTTTCTATTTTATGTCTTTAGTAAACATGGACTTCTGAAAGGCAGCAGATTGGGATTGTCTACAATGTAAAGAAAGGAATAGGCAATGACCTCTGGAGCTTGACTTTGGCATACACAAATACCTCCCAGTTTCCGCCATGTCTGAGAATAATAATTTCAATGCAAAGGCAAAAAATAGTATCATCTAGAATCATTTGGGAATGGAAATCACATTGCTAACAGAAACTGCAGACAATGGCAGGACCGTGAGGTATTTTAAGCTAAAAAAAAAATAACTTTAAAGGTGACAGACTATTAGGAACACACTAAGAATTAAAGAATTAGAAAGGTTTATAAGAGAAAGGTTTAGCTCTTACAGATGGAGTTAGAACTGTGTGAAAGACAAGAATCATGCACAATAAGACAGAGAGATTTAATTACTTCTAAATATTCTGGTTAGGAGACAGCTGGAAATTAGGGAGAATATGCAGAGGAATACACTAGGAGAATGATATACAGGGAGAGTAAGAAGAGGGGGTAGTTGTGAGGCGTATGCAAAGGGAATATGCAGGGGAATTCATTGGAATTAAGGGCAGGTTATAGAGAGGAGGAAAAGGAAGGTCTGTCTGAGAAGACTGAGTAAGGCCTTGCTGAGACAGCTCGTATCTAGAACAATATTCAAAAGCGTTCTTTGAACAGAAAAATTGATGTTTAAGAAATGATTGGGAATCTCTCCTTTGATGACAGAGGAATAACCACAACAATCATAACAGCCAACATGCAGTGAGTGATCACTCTATGGTAAGCACTGTGCTGAGGACTTGGCCTGCCTTATGCCATTTAATCTTCACAGAAAATCAATAAGTTCTGCAATCTTTACTTATTTCCTAGAATAAAGAGGCCATTGATCAGCTTTGAGTCTTAAAGCTGCCTTTCATGACCTCTTTAGTAAAAGGTTTTTCAGAGAAAAAGGTTTTCTGAATTTCGTTATTCTGATCTTAATCATAAAAATACAGAATATTATTGGAGGCAGTGTGGGGGGACCCTAACCAGGCTCAAAGGATTTGGCAAAGGTCAAAGACTTTGGTCCCATGGATTATGGGAAGAGACAGGAGACATAGGAAGCTCTAGGTCAAACATACAGGAATTATGCCTCCAGAGGATGAACTCATAGATATAGGAGTAGAAGGAATTAGCTATATGGGGAATGGAGGGCATTGGCCCACTTTCAGGCCTTTAGGAGAAGCTACACAGACTGCCACTTCTCCCGAAAGTGCTGGGTAATATTGCAGTAAAATAGGCAAAAAGCAGCTACATAGGTAAGCTGGAAGTCAGTCTGGATCTCTGTATGCTGGAAGCTGTGAGAAAGGGGCCCAGAAGTGTCCATGTGGCCAGTAAGGAAACACAGATGTGTTAAGAAAGCCTTTGCGTCAGCAGAGGCCTGGGGTGGAAAGTAACGGTGTATGAGCTATGGGGACTTTGAATTAAGTGATAAATGGCCAGGATCAAAGACCCCAGCCACAGCTGACTGGAGCATCGTACTGTCAAAAAGCCAGACACTTTAATGTGTCACTTCAGGAGCTACCAGTCCAGGAGGAACCTAAACCAGGCATCCTGGAGAAAGTCTAGCAAGTCTGCAGAGGACAGCATATTCATACAAACATCTAAGGCTTTCTCTGCTAATTTGAAGCCATGGTCCCTCTCTAAACACCTAGTCTAAGACTTGGAAGGGAGAGTAGAAGGGGAAGAGAAGGAGAGGTGAACATGAAAAGACAGCAATTTGTCTAAAAGCAACTGTTTACATGGAGAGACAGATTACATTCCCTGATAGATCTAAACTTACCACACTGTAAATAAAACTTAGAACTCCAAGTCACTACCATCCTATATGAACACCCAGGGGTAAGACTGCTTATGTACCAAGTGTGAATAAATTTTTGGTATAGTGACACTAGATTTGGGGTTTTTGTTTTGTTGTTGGATTTTGCATCAATAAATATGTTTTCTCCTTCAAAAGGAAACACAATGTTTAAATAAGCTATTACTTGAAGAGTTTAATGATCCTCCTGCAGAACTACATTGGCTGTCCCTTTTTATTTACGATTGTTTGATAATTAACTTAATACCTCTAGTTATTTTCATAATTTTATTTTAGCCAATTTTGTTATTTTACTGTGATCATTAAAACTATCATCTAAATTTGATCTCCACTATATTTTCTTCTTCACATTAGTTTTCATTAGTTGGTTTCGTATATTATCATTGTTTTAATTCTTGAGTTGAAAATTTTGTGTATTTTTTTCAGCATAAATATTGTGTTATTACAATAGGCTTTCTAAATTTAATTCTTTTAGTGGGCATTTGGTAATTGCCCATCTGGCGTTAATCACTTCTCTGCCCCCTTTCCTTTCTTGACAGTGTCCAGAATTTTGCAACCATGTAGTTTTAAACTGAAGAGGATATATGCAGATCATGTTGCCCAAGGACCTAGGAGTCTTCTGGTGGGAGCTGGGGGAGGTGCCAACTATTTCCTGGAGGGCAAGTGAAAGAGATTTGTCAGAAAGACAAGGATAGTACAGATCAAGATTTTTCATAAAACGTGTTTTTAAAGATACCATCATCAGATATTATGTATTTCCCTTTGTAACAAAATTGCTACAATTTCATCAAAGCTTGGCATTTTTTACATAACCACCCCAAATAAGTTTTGCATATATTTTTAAAATTAGATTCCATACTTACTGAACTGAGGAATGGTTTCACAGCATTGGAGGTATGGCCAGATAGTTTTCTCTATGTAGTTTCTGCTTTATTTTAGAGGTGATGACTTAAACTAAGTACTGCAAAAGTGTTAGGTAGATATCCTAGTTTTACTAGTTATAATCTTGCTCATAGTGAAATAAATAATATTGAGGACTTACAATTTGGAAATACCTATGCATTCCTAGGAAAAGCCTTAATTGATCATTTTCTACTATTCTTTTCCTAGATTGATCGAATATTTTTCCTAATATTTTATTTATTTTAATAAATGGTTTTGTGGACAGAAACATCACTACTATATAAAACTTCACTTTTCAGCCGGGTGTTGTGGCTCACACCTGTAATCCCAGCACTTTGGAAGTCCAAGGCGGGCAGATCACCTGAGGTCAGGAGTTCAAGACCAGCCTGACCAACATGGTGAAACCCCGTCTCTACTAAAAACACAAAAAAAAATAAGTGGGAGTGGTGGCAAGTGCCTGTACCCCAGCTCTTCAGGAGGCTGAGGCAGAAGAGTCGCTTGAACCTGGGAAGGGGAGGTTGCAGTGAGACAAGATTATACAGCTACACTCCAGCCTGGGCAACAAGAGCAAAATTCATCTCAAATAATAATTATAATAAAAACTTCACTTTTCTATATTTGCTGGGATAGCCCAAATGTATCTAGAGCTTAACTTCTTTCTGCAGCTGGCACCCTTTCCCTCACTGAAACCGTGTTATAGAGTATTTGCTATATTTAAAACTTGTCTCAACAAAATGCATTCTAGATATCCACAAACAGGTTTTCATTGTATTTCCTCAAATTATTCCTAGCATGAGATTTGCACCAGTCTGAGACATCACCTCTATGGTCCTAGATTCTCTTATAATAAGAATATTCTGGAAATCCGGTCTGCATATACCTTCTTTTTCTTTTTAGACATCTTGCTCAATCCAATGCTTACTGCTATCCTTCAATTATTTCTGTGCTATGATACCCTGAAGAAATGTCTTGAAGTTTTCTCTCTTGTGGATGTTAACTTTTACCATCCTGAAATGATGATACATATGTTTCCTAATGATCTGTATGTTTTTGACATTTAAATAAAAATTTAACCAGAATAGGAAATTAAATAAATGGGTATAAATCATGATGTTAATTGTATATGCAGCTATCTTTTTTCCCAGTGGTGCCACCATTTAAATGATGTGAGATAATTCATTACTGCCCCAGGTTATTTTATGTCCCTGTGTGTCTACACAACCTCATAAGTGGAGTTTAGATAAACATTTCTCATGCAAAACTACCATCTGGTTTTACTGCTCTTCGATTTTCAGTAAAGCCTTTGAGATTTACCTATACAAACAGACATAGTGATGACTTCTCTCTTCCATATAAAAAGAGGATGGATAATAAACAGAACCAAAATGATCCCATTTTATAGGATTTTCCCTATGATGTCCTAAACAATAAAGCAATAGCAATATAGATAAATGCTTGTAAATGCCCTTCTTTATAAGAGCTGCAAATAAATTCTTAACATATATTTGACCCTAGAAAGTCAGTGGGAATTATCCTGTAGTGTTGACATTGCATAACAAAGCAATTTCTCTTTTTTTGAAATAGCTACATACAAATATCTCCATGGTTAATAGAATCTTGATCATTATTTCAGGAAACAATCAAAATAGGCCCTTTCTCATTATATACAGCATATTTTTTTCTTTTTATTTTCTTCTTGAATTAAATCAGTAGGTTGGAGTATTATTTGTGTTGAAATAACTTTGTACATAATTTAAAATTCATCTTAGCATAGTTTTTATATAATCTTTTGTATTTGTTTTCTATTGCTGCTTATCAAATTTTCACACACCTAATGGCTTAAAATAATATCCATTCCTTAACTCACAGATTTTATGAGTCAAGAATCTAGATAGAGATAAGCTAGGCCCTCTGTTCAGTTTCTCACCAGGGTGAAATCTAGTTGTTGACTAGGCTTCAATCTCATCTAAAGTTCAGAGTTTACTGTCACCTCAGTGGTTTGGGTCCCAATTTAGTTTCTTCCATCTGTTGGACTAGGTCATTTACCTCCTAGCGGCTACCTATCATTCTCTGCCACGTGGCCCTCTCCAAAATAGCAGTTTGCTTTCTTCCAGGACATCAGGAAAATGTATTTGACTTTTAATCTCTCTGACTTCTGAGAAGTCATTTTAAAGAAGTTATCTGGTTAGGTCACACTCATCTAGGATAGTCTCTATGTTGTATAAAGTTGACTCATTAGGGACTTTGACTAAATATGTAGAATTTCTTTTGCAGTATAATATAATTCAATGGCATTGTTAGCCATAACACTCCTGACACTGAAGAGGTGTGTTTTTCCTCACATCTCACCAACCAATTCGCCAACTGGTTGATCTAGAATGAAATTCCATTCTGACACTAACTGCCTAGAGTAAGTACAGACTCCACAGATTAAGAGCTCAGTCCCACAAGACTGAGCCTACTTCAGACACCAATTACCAGTGCTGAGGTTTATGTACTCTTGACTGATCAGCTATAAAGTTGTGCAGTTCCCACACCCCATCCTCAAGCTTGATCATTTTCTAGACTGTATCACAGAATTTAGCAGAGTGCTTTATTTACTCTTACCAACTTATTATTAATGGATACAAATAAGTAGCCAGTTGAAGAGGAGTCAGGTTCAGAAAGTTCTTGAGCACAGGAGTTCCTATCCCTGTGGAGTTTGGGTGCACCACCCATCTGGCATGCAGATGTGTTCACCAACCAAGAAGGCCTTTGAATCTCCTTGTTTAGGTGTTTAAAAGAAGGTTCCATTACATATGCATAATTGGTTAAATTATTAACCATTGGTGATTAACTCAGTCTCTACCCTTCTCCCCTCCCTGGAGTTCAAATAACATGGTTGGTTCCTCCGGGTAACCAGCCCTTATTACAAAGCTATGCAGGTATTTACCAAGAGTCACCTCGTTAGCATAAATTCAGGTATTGTTGAAAGGGAATACTGTAAATAATAAAAGAGGTTTCTCTCACCTCCACAACTAAGAAAATTACAAAAGTTTTAGAAGTTCTGTGCCAGGAGACAGGGATAAACCCAAATATATATTTCTTATTATATCACAATACAACAATAATAATGGAAATAAAATCCCATCATATTCTTAAATCCCACTCACACACAAGCAAATAGGATGACATGAGGTAATAGACCACAGGGAAAAATTCTGTGAGTCATCTTAGAATTTTACCTACCACAACAGCCTAGTCAACCAGTGGAAACATAAGCTACTACTGATTACATAAAAATCACAGAACTGAAAATTAAGGAATATGACTAAGATCATAGTTACTACTTATTTTTACCCTTACTCTATTCCAGGAATTTTACTTTGTGATCAGAGACTACTTGAATGTTTGCAACAACCTTATTTTTTTAAGGATTACTGGCATTATCATTTCCAAAAGTTATAGAGGTTTAATGGCTAGCTAGAGGTCACAGAGCCTTTGCATGGTAAAGACTCCGCTGATACGCAGACTCTCTAGCACTGATGTCTGTGATCTTGCTGTAAAAGCTAGCTTTTCAATCTCATACAATCCTCACTATTTGTTGATAAAGAGGTAAGAAGGGAGTTATTGGGATCATACCTGTTTAGATGCCCTCTGTCTTAGGTAACAGTGCTAAGAGAGGATAAGATACTAAGGAAGGCGAGAGTCTGCTCAAGGGCACACTTAATGGTTGTCCTTCCTATTGGAATATTGAGGGTGTGCATCAGAATTGTAGCAAGTGGGGTGACAGTTGGTAATGGACTCCCCATCTTTTGGGACTGGATTGCTTCTCATAGATTATCTGAGCCAGAGATCATGATGTGGCATTGAGGACCTGATTACCAGGAAGGCCCACCACCACATTTGCCTTGGGTAGAATTACCAGCTAGAACAGACTTGAATTCAAGCTTTTGAAGATGTTGGGAGAGGCGATAATTTCAACAGTATGGATAACAATAAAACCAGTCCAGGCAAATGTATCACTTTATACATACAAATAACCAAGACAGATTTGCTGCTGCAAATATGTAGTTATGACAGACAAACTTAGTAATCTGGAAAAAGTGCGTATGCCAGACAAATGGATCATTCCAAAACCACAGAAATCTCTGGACACAAATTATTACCGACATACAGTCTACTTCATTCAGACATATTCACTTCACACACACTGAGAAGCTCAACACACTGATAGCAGGATGACGCAAAGGGGTGGCTCCAGAAACACAAAACTCTTTGGATATCTTGATTTTCTTGCCAAAATCATCTGATCACATATTAGGAATCACTTGGTCAGTTTAACTGAGATTGAAATAAGGGAATCAGATTGGCATTTTTTTGAGGGCTCATCAGACCAATATCTGAATTCTTGTACACCTGGCTAAGCAAAATACTTCAGCACGCTCCTTCAAGACAAGTTGTTTTTGTGCAGCTAATACAGGCAATGATGTGCAAATAATCAGCCACTGATAATTATTTAATAATTCATTATTATCATTAATCAATACATGTAATGCAGGTGAAAAATACTTAAGGCTTTATAAGAATTATATGCATTTTTTATTCTTTGCCTAATGTTTTCTTCAAAAGTGATCTTAAAATTTCTGTAAAACATTAACTTCAGTCATCTATTTCGAACTTAATAAGGTGCATAAAGGTTTGACAGGATAAGCTTGTCTAAAAATCTCCTTATCCTTCTCAAGCCTGTATTTAGTTATAGATATCTATAAATTCCTTTCTCAAAAATTCAATTATTGTTCTTCATTTTTTTCTGAGAATATTGAGTTTGCTACTTGTCATTAACAATGGATCAAATAACTAAATTGAATTAAGTTTATTAAGTTCTGATAGAATGAATGTGTTGTGTAAGGTATATTCTCTTTTATTTAGCAATAAAAAGATTTTCTAAGTGTTTCAGCCTCTGTGGAAATGTAGGGTCGTAATTCCAGGGTCAACTTGCTTCTCCTAAATTATAATTGCTGATTTTTTGTATTTTTAAAATGATTTGTTAGAATATAAATTATTTATGCTTTTATAGTTCCTGCTTTCTCCTATGATTTCCCTGCTACAAATACTGAATACTGTCTACCTTGCTCAATGAGTGGATTTACGAAATAACATTTTGGCTCTAAGCCTAGCTTTAACATTCCCTACATCAGTTATAGGAGTGCCCATTTACCCAGTTCAAAGGGTGGACTTTCTGTCCATGGTCTTTCTTTGAAGCTAAGCCTCCTTTCTGTTGCTGAAGTAGGTCCTACATACTTGTAGGTGGCCTTCCCGTAGCATTTCATCCCCTAATTCCACTGATTAATTTGAGGTGAGCATGTGACACAATTAGAACCATATTAGACATTCACTGCACGTATGAAGAGAAGAATGCTCCTTTACCGGTGGATTTTCAGTGGGGACAATGGGAACCTAGGACTGCTGGGGACTACCTTGTGAAACCTGAAAATGAGGGCAACAGAACTGAAGGCAGAGTCAGCACTGGAAACTTGTTTCTGAAGGCAGCCTTATCTGAATCAGTATCCAAACTTGGACTTTTCTACTGTAGAGGACATTTAGTTTTCTCTTCTTGTTGAGCAGGTTTTTCCCACTTACAACAGGAACTTTTCTAAATAACACCTTATTGCTGCAAAGAAAATGCTGCAGCTGTCATGAGAGTATATGACCAAGGATCTTAACCTGCCCTAAAAGATTAAAAAAGGAGAGTTACCTAAAAATCATGATATTCAAACTAAGATGTGAAAGCTAAGTAAGAATAAGCCAGGCAAAAGGAAAAACTGGGAGCAGAGAAAAAGTTTCCAAATAGAATGAAGAACTTGTGTAAAGGATTTCTTCAACATTTAAGAAACAAATGAAAGATGGAGTATATAAAAAGAGTGAAAAAATGTGAGGATGTTGGGGAGAAAGAACCTCTCTAGGTCATGAGTTGACTTACTATTGGGCAATATAAACATTTTTTAACTAAAAAATTAATACATGTATATGGTCAGAATTCAGACGGTGCTGTAAATGCTATTGATGCCCTCTCCCAAAGCACCAGGGAGAGTTTTCAGTGCCTCTGTTTCTTTTCTTCAAGAAAAAATAACTAGTGTCTAGTGTGTTCCTACACAAAAAAAATACTTATTTAAATTCTTACAATTTTTTTTTTTTTACTAAACTCTAGAAGCGAATCAAACATTTTTCCTCTGGTAAATGGAAAGACAAAGTCTGGTACATCCATTTAATGAATGGTATTTTACTCAGCCAATGGGAAGAATGAGGGAGGACTAAGTATTTGTGTATGAAAGGAAGAAAGCTGGAATTGATTTTTTGTTTACTTCTTGTCAAGTTTGAGATTTATATAAGGCATCCTAGTGAGCAGTCATGTAACAACCTATATCTACTTTTTTTTAGCACAAAGAAGAGGTTAGAATTTGATAGTAGATTAGTTACTATACGAAAGAATAAATGCAGTTAAATATGGAGAGGTTAGCAGTATCCCAAATGTACAGGAATATCTTACCACTTCACTGTCTGCATACATTTTTTGCATGAAAAACAAAGAAAATATGTTTTAAAAAATTAGTGTTTATAGGCTATACTTAAAAAAAAGAATTTGAGTCTTATAAAAATATGTCTCCAATTAAGATTACCGACTTTATTAACTAAAACTATGTCAATGAGAAAACTGGTACTGTTTTTTTACTACTGAAATATTTCTATATGAATATATGAGAAAAGAAGTGAAATGCATACACATATTTCAAACTTTTCACTATTAATATCACTTGGAGGATTTTCATTTCCAGAGAAAGTTCGTGCCTATTTTCTTATTTCACCTTAAAACAACCCCTGAGGAAAGATATTATTATCAATCTCATTCTACAGACGAGGAAAATGAAGTTCAGAGAAGTGAAGTCTGTTGCTAATTGTGTCTGTGTCTAAGCAGAGACTAAAATGAATTCATCCCATTCAGTGCAAAACATGCTGAGCATCCACCATAAGCCACATAAATTGGAAATTATTGATGGCTACAGATAAAATTAAAAAGCATCCAATTATCCCTTTTCCAGGTGTTGTAGCCTCTTATCAGTTAACACTGGGCAGGGTTATACCTGCTCCTTGAAGTGACAGCAGTGATGAGTGTTTGAGTATTTAGGCAGCTCGCCCAATGCTTCCTGCACACAGACTGCTTTGAGTACATCTGGAGGCTACATTCTAGCATATAGAAACCTCAGTCTGAATTAGAGTCAAAAATACCCCCTCTTGTTTCACTGTCATTTATACCAGGCTTCAGGACATAATATTGGGGTAGGTAATTCTAAAGAGGTTAACCTCCACGACATGTACTTTCCAAACCTTATCCCCAAAGCTTCCTATTCAGGAGTTTGACATGTGGGCCAGTAGTCTGTATTTTTAGCCAATCACACAGAAGCACTGATGCTAGCATTCCATAGAAACCATGCTTTGAGAAACATTGCCCTGGAAGCCTTTTGCTTTCTCTCACTCTTTTGCTTAGGAGAATCTAAACAGTTGCATTTAAAAATAAATTGGGTGCTAGAATATAAAATCAGGTTAAGGATCTTAAGGTAGCTTGTCATGGGTTTAATAAACAAATAAATTTGTGTCTTTAAATAAAACGTGAGCATACTAAGTGAGATATTTATCATTTTCTCGGTCACTCATGCCTGAAATTGGTAGATCTATTGTTTCTGCCTTAACTGTTCTAATAATGTTAGTATTATCATCTAGCAGCAATTATCATTGCTAAATTCTGAGATTTGCCCAGAAATGCCATCCATTTAAATATATAAATACATACATAGAAATATCCACCTGGTCAGCTGAAATAGCAATCTTCAAACAAAACCACCTTTCTCTCAACAGTTTCTGAGTTTGCCATTCTGTTTTGAGTGGACATACTTTATTAAAATTTTGTTTGCTTTTCAAAAATATTAACAAATAGTAATACAAACCAGAGGTTTGACTACATTAGTCAGCCTGTGCATTTCATAACAGTGTTAGATTTCTCAGATTGTTGCTTATGTATTTCAGAGTCATAATTTCAATTCAATCAGTAAATTGCAGTGAATTTCAACTTATTTGTGATAGTTTGAAAGGGCAGTGATTTACCAGGAAGCTTTCAGTATAAATTCTATGAACCAGGACAGAAATCTAAATACTATTAATCCTTTGTGTGTGTGTGTCAGCAGCATGAATTTTGATGACACATTTAAAAGGTAATGCTTCAATGTGAATTTGGAAGTTAGAAATCCATGTCTGAAAAAAACAACACAATAAAGCATTCTAAGAAAACAGGCGAAACTGAAATAGTCTCATTCACTTTTATTATGTTTCTTATCCTTTCAAGGTTTAAATGGCTTTTGATTGAGTGCCACATATTTGCAGAACATGCCAAATATTTCTAATAGTTCATCATTCTATCTTTGACAGGGTTACATAAGCATTTCTCTCTATATCCCTATTCACTTTTATTTGCTTAATTTCACTTTGTAAAGCCATTCACTTGGCATAAGCCACTAAAAATGTCAGAAGATAGCAGAAATAAAAATAATAACCTGTATTTTTTCCTCAAGCAGTCTTTCCATTATTGCACACTTCAGTAGTTCCAACCCTTTAATTCTTGCTTAAGTTGAATGCAGTAATCATTAATATATCAGTAAAACCATAATTTAAGTAAAATTTAAGCCAATCACCTATTTTTTCCCTCTCTGTATGGTTAAAGGCTTAAAATAGAAAAGACTGAAAAAAAAAGACACAAAGGATAAATTGCATGCTGGTGGGCACTGGGATGTTATTGAGCTCCTTCCTCCACCATTACAATGATCTGTTTTCAGTTTTCATTAATCATGTGCTGTAAGCAACAGGGTGGTTAACAGGGGCCAAGATGCCTCTCTTGCTTACCAGTATAAGGGGTAGAGAGATTTTCAACAATTTGCAGCATTTTAGAATTTATCTTCTGAAGGAAGCTCCAATAAGGACTTCCAATAATTGTACCATTAGCTCACATCAGAAAATGAGCTTCTTGAAACCTTTCTACAAAGAAACATGCAAAGCTGACATTTATGAAAGGTAATGTATCTTTAATAACTAGGTGCTGTTGAATTAATGATCTGAGAGTTGATCCTCAGACACTAAATTGGACGTGCTCTTAGTCTTTATTTTGTTAATGGCAGTTTATCCAGGATGTGCTCCCTGGGAATCAGCCAGCAGGAAACTTATTAGAAAATGTTTTTGGAATCGACACCTGTGGAAGGAAGGAGTAAGAAAGAAAGGAAGCAAAGTTAGGTCCTAAGAGAAACTGACCTGCAATGAAAGCTCTTTAGCCCATCCATGGGGAGATATAAAGCAGAAAAATCCCTTCAATGTCGCCCTGAGCTGAGTTCATGGGGTCAGACCTTTATACCCACTTTTGGCTGACCACCTGTGAAGCAGGTCTTATCTTGGTCAAGGCAGCTCTTTTCAATTCAGTTCCTGTAGGTTTCTAACTGATGAAGGTTTTCTTCTGGCGAAGTTTCCAGTAGCTGGGGTAATAAAACTTTTTATTCTGAGGGGGAATTTGAGTGGAGCATTCACTATAAACCAAAGTTCAAGTCATCTATCTATCTATCTATCTATCTATCTATCTATCTACATTTGACACACAAAAATCAGGTACTATAAATTAGTCTATGATAAACAAGGTACAAATACAAACACAAATACCTTGCACTGCATTTTCAGCTCAGTAATGCACTGGATCTATGATTTGAAAATTGGTCTTGTAGGGCCAATTTTTATCTACAAAGATAAAAGGCTAAACTAAACCCAAGGCAGTCAACATTTTATATAAAGGGCCAGATACTAAACGTTTTTGGTCTTGTGAGCCATATAATCTTTGTCTCAACGATTACACTCTGCCTCTGTAGCGTGAAAGCAATCATAGGTAATATGTAAATCAGTAAATGTATCTGTGTTCCAATAAACCTTTATATGCAAAAAGGATTTTCAACCACAGGCTGTAGCTTGCTTATCCATGAACTAGATAATCTCTGTTATCTTTTCAGTTACTTACATTATATGTTTTAGTAATTTCTTCTCAGAATTAGATAATAGATTCCTTCTTTAACTTACATATTATCATATGCCACATAATGTGGTTTTGATGATCAGTGGACTGCATATACAATGGTGGTCTCTTAACATTGTAAGGGGGCTGAAACACTCCTATTGCTTAGTGACATTATAGCTATTGTAATGTCATAGTGCAACACATGACTCGTGTTTGTAGTGATGCTGGTGTAAATAAACCTAATGCACTGCTACTTGCTTAAAAGTATAACTAATGATGTATAAAAGTACACTCAATTAATAATGGGGATATGTTCTGAAGAACATAATGAGAAATGCCTCATTAGATGATTTTGTCATTATGCAAACATAGAGTGTAATTACACAAACCTCAATGGTAGAGTATACTACACACCTAGGCTATATGATATAGCCTGTTCCTTATAGGCTACAAACCTGTACAGAATTTTACTATACTGAATACTGTAGGTAAATGTAATGCAATGGCAAATATTTGTGTATCTAAACATAGAAATGATACAGTAAAAAGTATGGTATAAAAAATAAAAAATGATATGCGTGTATAGGGCACTTATGAGGAATGGAGCTTCAATGACTAGAAGTTGCTCTAGGTTAGTCAGTGAGTGAGTGATGAGTAAATGTGAAGGGCTAGGACGTGACTTTATGCTACTGTATACTTTATGAACACTGTACACCTAAGATATGCTAATTTTAAAAATAACGTGTATTATGACATGACATCACTAGACAACAGAAATGATTAAGCTCTATTATAAACTTATGGGACCACTGTGATCATATACATGGTTCATTGTAGACCAAAATCCCCATTATCTGGTATTTAGATATAATTATATACAATACATAATATTTGATAATGTTAATAAACAATTTTGTTACTGGCTTTTGTGTTTATTATATTTTATAATACTTTTTCTACTTATTAAAAAAATTGACTGTAAAACAGCCTTAGGCAAACCCTTCAAAAGGCATTCCAGAAGAAAGAATCATTAATATCGGAGATAACAGATTCATGCATTATTGCCCCTGAGGACCTTCCAGTGGGACGGACGTACAGCGAGAAGACAGTGATATTGATGATCCTGACCCTGTGTAGGCCTAGGCTAATGTGTGGGCTCGTGCTTTAGTTTATAACAGAAAAATATGAAAAGTAAAACAAAAATTACAAATAGAATATATAGAATAAGAATATAAAAAAGAAAATTTTTTACAGCTGTACATTGCATTTGTGTTTTAAGCTAGCTGTTATTACAGAATAATAAAAAAGTTTTAAAAAGAAGAAGTATACAAAGTAAAAAGTTACAATAAGCTAAGGTTAATGTATTACTGAAGAAAGAAAGACTCTTTAAAATAATGTAGCCTAATTGTACAGTGTTTGTAACGTCTACAATAGGTACAGTAATATCCTAAGCCTTCACATTTACTCACCACTTACTCACTGACCTGCCCAGAACAACTTCCAGTCCTGTAAGTGCCATTTCTGGTAAGTGCCCTATGGAGGTGTACCATATTTTTCTTTTGTACCATATTTTTACTTTGTCTTCTCTACATTTAGATATATGTAGATGCACAAATACTTACCATTGTGCTACAATTGCCTACAGTATTTGGTACAGCAGCAT
Organism: Cheracebus regulus; assembly: GCA_963574635.1. Classification (NCBI taxonomy): domain Eukaryota; kingdom Metazoa; phylum Chordata; class Mammalia; order Primates; family Pitheciidae; genus Cheracebus; species Cheracebus regulus. The sequence goes on along the minus strand of CAUYQU010013082.1, from coordinate 76,719 downwards.
GCTATACTGATTTGTAACCTAGAAGCAACAGGCTATACCATAAACCCAGGTGTATAGTAGGCTCTACTATCTAGGCTTGTGTAAGTACTCTCTATAATGTTTGCACAATGACAGAATCATCCAATGAGGCATTTCTCAAGATATATTTCCATTGTTCAGTCATTCATGACTGTACTATAATTCCTTCTGAAAATAGAGTAGAGAAATAAATAAATTTTCAAAATGGAAAATGCCATAGTATTTTTCCTACTTTAGTAACTACAAATATTTACGAATTAATTTTAGTCACAGATAATACTTATAAAATACAGTGTATTCCCAGCACTCTGGGAGGCCAAGACAGGCAGATCACCCGACTTCAGGACTTTGAGACCAGTCTGGCCAACATGATGAAACCCTGTCTCTACTAAAAATACAAAAAAAAAAAAAAAAAAACTATTTGGGCATGGTGGTGCGTGCCTCTAAGCCCAGCTACTTGGGAGGCTGAGGCAGGAGAATTGCTTGAACTCTGGAGGCAAAGGTTGCAGTGAGCTGAAATCGTGTCACTGCACTCTAGCCTGGGCAACAGAGCAAGACTCCATCTCAAAACAAGCAAGCAAACAAACAAAAACACTAGTATCTTGGCCTTTTCTAAATTGCAGGCAAATTTTCTGAAAGTTCCCTGAAAATGAGGGTAAAGATGTTTATTTAGAAAACTTTGCTTTTTCCTGTCACTATACCCCCAAGACATTTCTAGAAATAATTCAGGTTTTTATATTTGGAGTTTCTTTTGTTCAATTGAATTCTGGATTGTGCTGGGAAGGAGGCAGAGAGTAAGCCACGTTGGAGATCAACTAATCAATTTTTTTCAGTTTCTAGTTGAAAACTAGATATCAAAACACCCTAAGAAAGATCCTAAATCAATGCAGACTCTCATGACCTTAAAGTCTCAAAATTTAAGCTTCTTCAAGCAACTATTTCATTGGGAAAAGGTTGATATCCAGAAAATATGAACATGTTTTTCTCTTTTTTCTTAGTGTATGACTTTCTGCCCATTTGATTCAAGCATTAACCTGAAGGATTAGAAAATGATCATTAAAAATAAATATAATGAAAAATAAAGAATAAATATTTAGTTTCAGACATTTAACAGGATTTTGCAGCAAGACTTGAGTCTAGTAAGATGGAATACTGCCTTGAGAAAGGATTTTCTAAATTCCTTTATGTATCTCTTCATCAAATCAAGAAGCAAGGTCAAAGTACATGAGACAGAGAGTTTTTCCACACTGACAAAAGTATGACTTTTTTTTTAACTTTAAGATAGTTGGCTGGACTTGTTTGATAAGCAGGACAAATACCAGAGAACATTGACTAACTCCAATACCTACCCATGAAAAAAAACTCTCAAAAAATAAAAAATAAAGGGCAATTTCTGCAATATGATCAAAAGCAACTATTAAAACCCCAGCAGTTAACAAACACACTTAATGGAAAGACTGTGTTTTCCTTCTAAAATCATAGGCAAAACAAAGATGTCCTCTGTCATCACTCTTATTCAAAATGTACTAGAAGTTCTAGCCTTCTCAATTGGGAAGAAAAAAGGAAAGAAAAGAGGAAAAGAAAAAAGGAGAGGAGAGGAGAAGGGGGAGGGAGGAAGACAGAGAGGGAGGGAGGGAGGAAGGAAAGGAAGGAAGGAAGGAAGGAAGAAAGGAAGGAAGGAAGGAAGGAAGGAAGAAAGGAGACAATTGGAAAGGAAGAAATAAAATTGTTCCTATTAACAGATTATGTGACTGCTTACACAGAAAATTCCAAGAATCTATAAAGAAAAGCTCCAAAAATAATAAGTAAATTCATAGTAGTCACAGAATACAATATTAATACTCAAAATTCAATTAAATTTCTCCATACTAATAAACATATAAAACCAAAATTGAAAACACTATACCATTTACAAGTATCCCAAAAAATGCCTCATATATAAACAAAAAATGTATAGAATCTTTACTTTAAAAATTTAAAAAAGGCACTGATTAAAGAAGTTAAGTAAGACTTGATTTAATGTGAAATCATATTATGTTATGAATTAGAAGGTTCAACATAGCAAAAAATCATTTCTCTCCAAATTAATCTATAGATTCAATGCAATTTTTATAAAAATCCCAGCAAGGTTTTAAAAAGGCATAGACAAGTTTATTCTGAAATATATATGGAAGGCAAAATGGCTGCATAATAACTACAACAATTTTAATGAAGACTAAAGTACGAGGACTCATACAACTGAATATTAAGGCTTATTATATAACCAAATCAATATAATGCTTTATTGGTAGAGAAAAAGAAACATAAATTAATAGAACAGAATATAAAGCTCAGAAATACAACCATATAAATATGGTCGCACAAATTTTGAAAAAGAAAATAATTAAATATAGAAATGACTATTTTTTTTTTCAACAAATGCTGCTGGAAGCAATTGAAAAATTATGGAAAGAAAATAAAAAGAACCTCAACCTAAAACCTCACAGTTTATACAAAAACTAACTCAAAATGGATCATGAACTTCAAAGTGAAATGTAAAGTTTTAAACATCTTAGGAAAAAACAAAGTAGAGGAAATCTTTGTAGTTCAGATTTATCACAGATATATTAGACTTGACACCAAAAGCATGATTCAAAAAAGAAAATGTAACAATCACATTTAGGATTAGCACTTTTAATTCTTCCAAAGAGTCTGTATGAAAAATAAGCTATGTTTTTCATCTTCTGAGAGAAGACTGAGAGAAAACATTTGTAAATTACATTGGCAACAAAGCACTTGATCTAGAATACATAAAGCTGGAAACTCAGCAATAAAAATATAATTTAAAATTAGTCAAAAGAAGCAGACCTTTCACTAAGAAGTATAAACAGATGACAAATAACATATATAAAAGATGATCACATCATTACCTCGGGGAATGCAAATCACTAGCCAAATGAGACTATGCACATATCAGCATGACTAAAATAAAAATTAACAAATGAGCAAAATATGATAACACCAAATGCTGATGAAGATGGAAAGCAACTACATTACTTGCATTTGCTAATGGAAATATGAAATCACATAGCCACTCTAGAAAAGAGCATGCCAGTTTCTTAAAAAACTAAGCATGCGCTTACCAAAATTGTACTCTTGCACATTTGTATCAGAGACAGAAAAACTGATGTTTACAGAAAAAACTGTACACTAACTAATGTCCATGGTCACTTTATTCATAATAGCTCCAAAATGGAAGCAACTCAAATGTCCATGAACTAAACGGTTAAACAAAATGTGGTACAATCACACCACAGAATACAGGCTAATTAGCAATAAGAAGAAATAGAAAAACTTGTGTAAGTATTAAGGTAATTCTATTTAGTAAAAATTTCCAATCATGAGGTTAGATATACTTGTTCAATTTATAAAACATTCTTGAAGTTACAAAATTAGAGAGATAAGGAAGAGGTTGGATATTTCTAGGGGTTATGATTTGGAGAAGAAATGATGAAAAGAAGACGGAGATTTTTGTAAAAGTATAGCAGAAAAGATCCCTGAAATGAAATTCTCTGTTCTGTATCAGTCTTCACATCTGATAAAATTAAATAAAAATAAATATATGCACATACAGATGCATGCACACCAATACACACATGAATCACACAAATCAGCGCCTATAAACTGTGGATTCTAAAGAAGGTTGGTGGCTTTTATCCATATTAATTTGCTGATTTTGCTATCCTTCTGTAAAATGTTACTACAGAAAAAAACCTGATGAAAGGTATGCAGAATTTCATTATTTCTTACAACTCTACATGAATCTATGCTTCTCTCAAAACATTTTTCTCTAGAAGGGTAAATCACCTGAGGTCAGAAGCTTGAGACCAGTCTAATCCACATGGCGAAACCCTTTCTCTACTAAAAGTACAATAATTAGCCTGGTGTGGCTCTGCACACCTTTAGTCTCAGCTACTTGGGAGACTGAGGCGGGAGAATCATTTGAGCCAGAGAGGCAAGGTTGCAGTGAGCTGAGATCACACCACAGCACTCCAGCACGAGCAACAGAGCAAGACAGTCTCAAAAAAAAAAAAAAATTCTAAAATAAGCCAAAATAAGATGAATGAGACTGAAAAATCCACTTTTAAAAATATTAATTGGTAAAGTATTTTTAAAATGTTAACCTGTAAGGGAATTCCGCTTTCCATCCCAAGTTTTAAAGAGCTAGAAGAAACATTACTCTCATCTTTACGGCCACAAAGACCTAGACAAATAGCTGGCTTCAGTTCAAATCATGACTTATTTTAAATCCAACAAAGAGAACCTGAGGTATCCAAAAATCAGCAACCCAAAACCTAAGCAGGGGGAGAGAGGAGAAGAGAGTATGTGCACATGTGAAGTAAGTGCAACCAGTTATGGGTACATACAATTAGAATATAGAATAATTGAAAAAAACTGGGGCAATATGTAAACTCTTTTATTTTTTTTTCTCCATGAACTCCATTGGATGCTTACAGAAAATATTATGTATAAAAAGAAAAAAAAAAGGCTCTAAGTTGCAGGACAGACCTGGAGGAGAAAAAAAACATACCTATGCAGAAACAGCAAAAAATTCTGTCTGGATTGTTCTTCACTAGCCCCACCATGGAACAAAAGCCTCAATCTATAGGGGAAAACCTATAAGAACACTGGTGGAATCTCACTGAAGAGGTGACAAAGGGACAGGGAAAAGAAATTTGTAGTCCTGTGGGACAGACAGGATTATTCACTGACCCCACATCTACAGCGATAGCAGGGGCAGAGTTAAGCCCCGAATGCAAGAAAATAGTGCATGCCTAAGACAGAGATTCAACCAGAACAGAGACCACAGCTTATTTCTCCCTACCACTAGGTTATCTAGCTGTCTGAAAAACAAGCAACAGTAGTCTCCTATGGGGAGAGGTATAGGAGAAGCACAAGTACATTTGAGTCTATTTATGTAATATCTGTGTTAACCCATTGATTTACCAGTCCATCTTACACTGTCTGTTTTACTGCAGGTTTTTAGAAAGGCCTAAAATCCAGTATTATGATTTCTCCAACTTCATTCTTCTTTCCAAAATTGTTTATCTTTTGGATTTCTTTGCTTTTGCATATGAACTTTTGATTTACCATGTCAAAATCAATGAGACCGCCTACTGGAATGTTGATTAGACTAACTTTAAGTTCATTAACTGATATGGGCAGAATGGACTTCTTTATTACACTGAGACTTCCGAGTAGTGAATCTGTTACGTCTCTCCATTCATTCAGGTCTTTGATTACTTTCATCAACATTGTGTAGTTTTCAGCTGACAGATCTTGTACATTTTCTGAGAGATTTGTATTTTATGTTTTCACAGCTATTCTTGTTATGTTTTGGAGCTATTGTAAACAGTACTGATATTTTCTTTTCTAAAGTATTATATGTGAAAATGCAATTGATTCTTGTATGTCAAACTAGTATCTTGTGATATTGTTATTCTCTTATTAGTTTTTGGACATTTTTTAGAAAACAAAATACATGGAACTTTATGATAGATAATTATATCATGAGTGAAGAGAAACCATTGTAGTTTTTCTTTAAAATATATGTGCCATTCACTTTGGGGCCATCATGGTGGACGGGATGCATGACTAGTTTGCAGCTTGGACTCTGACTGACCAAGCAGTGTGCAGAGGCTCAAATCATGAATTTTAGCTGCGGAACAACTCCAGAACAAATGCAGGAATAAATCAGGAATCCTGAAAGGACCTACAGACCCTCTAAGGAAGTGGACTGTTTCTGTAGGACCTGGGAGACACCACAAATACTGTGAGTGCCCAAACTGCGGAAGTGGGGAGATCCTCTGCCCTGCCCCCCACCCCCAACCCTAACCATCAAACACACCTACTAGGGAAACTGAAGGTCTAGTTTGCGGGAGAAGATTCTGACCTTACCTGGAGCTGAATCAATTTACACAGCCTAGCGAAATACAGGAGTAGAGGAAGTAGCAGGAAAAGACCTGGGAGCTCAGTGGGTTCCAACCAGACCATTTCTATCTGGTATCATAGGAATTCTTTGGGAGGGCAGCCAGTGGCATGGGGAAAATGCCATGGGGACAAGGAAATCTCTAGCTGAATCCTGTAACATTTTGAACGGGCTGAGAAGCCTCCCATTTGCTTAGCAGCTGGGAGGCAGATAGGCTAGGGCAAGTTCTCAGCTCTGCCCACTGCCTGGAAACAGTCTAGGTGTTATTAGTGGCAGCAGGTTGGGAATGAGAATGGACCTTCCTATTGCCTGGGAGCTGAATGAGGCCTGTGACTGCCAGCTTTCTCCCACTTCCCTGACAATCTTCATGACTCTGGAGAAGCAGCCATAACCCTCCTAGGTACACAACTCCATTCACCTAGCAAACTCATCCCTTTTTCCCAGAGCAGCTGCAGCCGGATCTGCCCAAGGAGAGTCTGAGGTTAGCTACACCTAGCCTTGCTGATGGGCCCACTGATGGGCCTTCCCTATCCACACTGGTATCTGAAGACAAAGGACATACACTCTTGGGAGTTCTAGGGCCCTGCACATAGCCATTCCTCTCCGTACTACCACAGCTAATGCTCTCTGGAAAGCGCCACCTTCCGACAGGAAACCGACCAGCACAAAAATAGAGCATTAAACCACCCCAAGTTAAGAACCCTCACAGAGTCCATTTCATTCCCCTGCCACCTTCACAGAAAGGTACTGGTATCCACGGCTGAGAGACCCATAGACAGTTCACATTACAGAATGCTGTGTAGAAAACTCCCAGTAGCAGTTCAGGAGCCTGGTAGGCTTGTTGGGTGGCTAGACTCAGAAGAGAGATAACAATCTCTACAGATTGGCTCTTAAGAAGCCACATCCATAGGAAAAGGGAAAGAGTATTACATCAGGGGAACACCCTGTGGGACAAAAGAATCTGAACAACAGCCTTCACTCCTAGACCTTCGCTCTGACAGAAGCTTCCCAAATGAGAAGGAACCAGCAAACCAACTCTGATAATATGGCAAAATAAGTCTCTTTAACACTCCCCCAAAATTACACTAACTCACCAGCAATGGATCCAAACGAAGAAGAAATCCCTGATTTATCTGCAAAAGAATTCAGGAGGTTAGTTATTAAGCTAATCAGGAAGGCACCAGATCATGTCAATGATTTTGAATATGACATCAAAAACACAGGAAAAAAAATAGTCAACATGATATATCAAACTATTAATATATCAAATCAAAAACCTTCTACACAGCAAAGGATACAATCAACAAATGTCAAAGCAACCTGAGAAATGGAGAAAAATAATTTATGAACCATGTATCTTATGAATGGTTAATATATTCAAAAGATATAAGGAACTCAAACAACTCAATATTAAGAAAACAAATAGCCCAATTAGAAAATGAGTCAAGCACTTGAACTGAAATTTCTCCAAAGAAGACATGCAAATGGTCATAGGTATATGAAAAGATGCTCACATCAGTAATCTTTAGAGAAATGCAAATTAAAACCAAAATTATATAATCACCTCAAATCTGTTAGGATGGCTATTATTTAAAAAAAAAAAAGATAAATATTGGCAAAGACGTGAGGAAATTAAACCCCCTGTATAGTTCGTGAGAATGTAAAATTGAACAGCTACTATGGAAAACAGTACAGAGGTTTCTCAAAAACTTAAAAATATAATGTGATTCAGCAATCCCACTTCTGGGTATTTATCGAAAATAATTGAAAACAGGTTCTCAAAGAAATATTTGCACTCTTTTTTTTTTTCTTACGGTCCCCTCTTGTCTCCACTAACTCTCCTTGCCAATATGTATCGTTTCTTTATTTAAAAAAAGAGAGATAGTAGAGACAAGAGGGGACCATAAGAAAAAAAGTAATAATTGTTCAAAAACCTTGACATGGGACAGGATTACATCCAAAGAAAAAGATAATAAATGAATAATTGACATGCTCTATGATTGTGATTGGGGAAAACAGAAAAGATTGTGTGTGGTTTCAGATTGTTGTTTGCATATTTGGAATAAGGAATTAAAGAGGTCTTAGTGGTGACACTATATTCTATATGCAATTGTGTGCTATACAATTCTCTAATAACTAAACTGGAGAAAGCAATTTGCTGGGCCTCTTAAAAGTTACAAAGAAAAAATTTTTGAATAAAGTAACATATACTATGGTTTCATATTTTAAGTTATTACAGTACTTGGTAAAGAAACTGTCCCCAGAAAAGCTAAGGAAAGGAGTGATTAATATGTCTTTCGAACTGAGACATTAAAGGAAATGTGCAATTAAGTTCTTAGGTACTAGACTGTGGATTGCTCCGGATGGTTGCAGAAATTAGTGTGGAATGAAGACAGAAGGAGGAAATTGATAAATGCAAGCTCATATACTTTATGAACTAAAGACCAGAAATTGTTAGATAATGGATGGACTAAAAGATAATGACAAAAATTGTGTTTGGATGCCTTTGGCTCCTAAAGGAGAAGGGTTTAGCCTTTTTCATTTATGTTAAAAGAAAACGACTGGAAGTCTTAGTGAGGTACAAAGAGGTTACGAATACTATCTGTAGAGACAAGATGCTACGGAAAATCAAAGACTTTCTTTCCTTTAAAGGGCAAAGGCGGAAAGAACTTATGAAGGAAAGCTGAAAGGGAGATAATAGGATCAGAAAGATGAGAAAGGACTGTAGTTCTTCACTTAGTGTGCCTCGTTTTTATCTATTATACCCTTAAAGATGAAATGTTAACAAAAAGAATTACATGTTGAATGGCCATTTGCCACCCATCTGTCTTAATAAAGTGAAATCAAAGAAAGTGAATTTTCTGCCTCTTAAAGCAATTACATTAATGTTAATCAAGCATGATAAAATTTATATTTTGAACTATATGAAATTTTTAGATATCATTTCATATGGAAACATTAAAAATCCCAAGCTGTTGAAATGATGTCAGTTTTAAATGCCAAAATGTAAGTTGTTAATAGAATTTTAACAGACTGCCCTATGAGCTTTCAAACTTGGAATAAGAAGTCTGGAATCTTATTTAATATAAAGCTAAATTGAATAATATATAAAATTCTGTATTATTTCAAATTCTAAGAAATAAGGATGAAGTATAATATTAATCTTAAACATACCCTTAAATAAGTTCATTTTTTTAACTATAGGAAAAAGTGTTAAAGATTCATATTGAGTTTAAGAACCATAGCTATTTTTAAAAAGTTCTCTCTTTAACTTTATAAATGCATATTCTCTCACCTCCAGATTGTACTTTATAAAGATCATTAAATTGGAATCTTTCATTTTAGGAAAAAAAATGGCAGACTTGAATAGAAATGAAACTTGGAACACTTACAGCTCTTCTATTTTGCAAAAATATAAAGATTTTAGCTGAAAGTTTTTATTATGCTATTATCAAAGTTGACTGCTGATTTTCCCATTGTACATCTTGAAAAATATTATGTGCTCTTTCCTTGATGACATGAACATTGTTAGAGAGTGTAGTATGTAGATGTAAACTGTTGCTGTAATTTTTGAAAACATTATTTCCAGTACCCTCTAAAAGAAGGAATATGTATTTCTAGATTTACATGTAAGTTACATTACAAGATAAAACACCAAACATACCTGATATAAAAGTAGTATAATGAAAATGTATCTTGAAAACAGTCTTCTAAGTGTTTAATACTACAAATATGTTCAGAAACACAACCAAAACATTTTGAATAGCAAAGAGTTGTTAAAAAGCTCATATATCAGAATCAAAACAAAAGACAGAGCTAATGGTGCATAGATTGGTACAATGCCATTTAGTTTTAAATTATATCTGGTTGGTAATCTCTAAAACAGCATTTGTAGATATCCTACTGAAAATGTAAGTGCAGAAAATACAGTTATTCATTAATAAAATTTTATTGAAAACTTACAGTATGTCAGACACTGTGTTAGATGCTGGACAATCAATGTTGTACACAATAGGCCAATCCTCTCTTTCAGAAGTTAACACACTCATAGAGTTCAGTAAAAAAGAGAAGTATAGTACAGTATGAAACATGGTGTGAATGAAGGATATGAAGGGAGTAGTATGAACTAAAGTAGTACCAGATTTACAGGTAAAGGAATGTAGCTTTGAGAAACCTTTAAATAGATATCTTCAAGACATGAGGAAGAAATAGAGAAGTCAGGAGTGAAGAGGGTAAAAAAATCATTCAAGCATAAAAGAACAGCTTGCATTTAGTACATACTTAAGAAAGAGGGAAGCGAGGATGGAAGGATATAGCAAGAAAGGGAGGGAGAAAGGGGTGGAAGAAGGACAAGAGATAGGAAAATGGTATTTTCTAAAAATAAGAGTTAGTAGGGACAGCTACAGCTTAGAATTTGAATGAGAAACAGTAGTGAGAAATGAAACTGGAAATGTCTGCATGAGGGGACTGACTTTGGAAGCCACATGAAGAAATTCGGATGTTTTCCTAAAAACAAGGGAGAGTTATTGTAGTTTCAAGCAGATGACATGATACTATTTCTAGAAGGAAAATTGGTTCCTAATGAAAAATAGACTGGTGAGGAGAAACACTGGTTAAGGAAATTGTGTTAAGAGGCCTTTTAAGGAAGAATTAATGCAACTCTTACAGAATTTCTATTTGACAAAATATACAGATTTTAACTGAAATCTTTATATTACCAAGGCAGGAGCTTAGTGGATAGAGCAAAGTTTTCAGATATGGAAATATTTGAAAAGGAGAATGGAAAGAACTTGGCAAGTGACTAGTTGTGAGTGGTGAAGAAGAAGGAGTAAAAAGATCATTTTGACTAGCTCCAGATTTCCAACTCAATATCTGAAGTGAGGATGGTGTTCTTCACTAAGTTATCAAATACTGGGGAAAAATCAATTTAGTAGAGGTAAGAAGACTTGAGTTATGTTAATGAAGTCCCTCTGGCACATCTATATGTGCCAAATATAGATTAATATAAATCTGTAAATACAACTAAATAGGACTATTTATAGATCTATACATACCAGTAGACTTGCACTGATGATACGATAAAGGCAGGACAAGTTCATAGGACTGTGACCTATGCAATTGCACAAGTTTCCTTGCTCAGAAGGTTCCTATATTGATTTAGCACTATACTATCATCATCCAGAAATTCTTAATTTATTCTGAACTTATTATTTTTTATTATTATACTTTAAGTTCTGGGGTATATGTGCAGAACATGCAGGTTTGTGACATAGGTATACACATGCATGCCATGGTGGTTTACTGCATCCATCCCCCTGCCATCTACATTAGGTATTTCTCCTAATGCTGACCCTCCCCTATCCTGCCATCCTCTAGCCCCTCACCCCCCAACAGGCCCTGGTATGTGAGGATCCCCTCCCTGTGTCCATGTGTTCTTATTGTTCAGCACCCACTTATGAGTGAGAATGTGCAGTGTTTGGTTTTCTGTTCTTGTGTCAGTTTGCTGAGAATGATGGCTTCCAGCTTCATCCATGTCCCTGCAAAGGACATGAACTCATCCTTTTTTATAGCTGCATAGTATTCCATGGTATATATGTGTCACATTTGCTTTATCCAGTCTATCATTGATGGGCATTTGTGTTGGTTCCAAGTCTTTGCTATTGTAACCAGTGCTGCAATAATCATACATGTGCATATGTCTTTATAATGGGGATTGCTGGGTCAAATGGAATTTCTATTTCTAGATCCTTTAAGAATCGCCACATTGTCTTCCACAATGGTTGAACTAATTTACACTTCCACCAACAATGTAAAAGCATTCCTATTTCTCCACATCCTTTCCAGCATCTGTTGTCTCCTGATGTTTTAATGATCATCATTTTGACTGACATGAGATGGTATCTCAATGTGGTTTTGATTTGCATTTCTCTAATGGGCTTTTTTTTCATATGTTTGTTGGCTGCATAAATGTCTTCTTTTGAGAAGTGTCTGTTCCTATATTTTGCCCACTTTTTGATGGGGTTGTTTGTCTATTTCTTGTAAATTTGTTTAAATTCTTTGTAGGTTCTAGATATTAGCTCTTTGTAGATGGGTAGATTGCAAAAATTTTGAGGTAGAGCCTCACTCTGTCACCAAGCTGGAATGCAGTGGTGCGATCTCAGCTCATTGCAACCTCTGCCTCCGGGGTTCAAGCAATTTTCCTGCCTCAGCCTCCCTAATAGCTGGGACTACAGGCGCCCGCCACCACACCCTGCTATTTTTAAAATTTTCAGTAGAGATGGAGTTTTACCATGTTGGCCAGGATGGTCTTGATCTCTTGACCTCATGCTCAACCTGCTTCAGCCTTCCAAAGTTCTGGGATTATAGGCGTGAGTTACTGCACCCTGCCCTGAACTTATGTTTTATGTTTTATAAGTGAAGCCCAATGAGACAGTTGAACACATATGTGAACAGAAGAGATGTGTGCAAAATGCATGCCTGATACATCTCCTTACTCCCCTTCTCATACAACACCTGTGATGCCATGTGAATACAGAGTTCCAGTAGAACTATAATCTGTGAAAGTTTAGGAAGACTCGAAGCAGGTACAAAGTAAGTCCATTATATCAATAATGAATAAGCAGAGATGCTGACAGCACTGAGATATCATGCTTTTATGTTTGAATTAGATCTGTCTTTTAACACAGAAATAAGGTAATGACATTCTTTTAAAAAAATGAATGACCAATACTCTATTATATCCTTTCTTTCTTAAGTTATTGCTCTGCATTAACCAATCCCTTATGCTGAAAATGTTAAAATGAATGAAAGGGAAAGTTAGTCCAACCATAGCTTCCTTTTCCTTTTTGTCCTTCCTTACTCATCAGAATGTCAAAGGTAGAAAGTGTTGTGTGTATCAAGGGCTTAGGAGTGGAGAGGAGATGATAAGTGGGTGGGAAGGAGAGAAATGAAAAATGACTGCTAATTCTTATAGAGTTTCCTTTTTGGGTGATGAAAATGTTCTAAGTTTGATTGTGATGATGGTTGCACAACTGTGAACAAACTAAAAACCACTAGATTGTATACTTTACATTGATGAATTGTATGATATATAAATTACCTCTCAGTAAAACAGTTTTTTAAAAAGAAATGAAATAAAAATAGTTGAGTTTAGTTTGTCTACAGTTCTGATAAGGACAAAATGCATATGCATGTGCAGGCTATGAAACACAAATCATGTAATGGTCATTCCACATATGCATTCAATGCTCTTGTATTTGCATTTAAAATTGGCATTGCACATTATAAAAATGAATGGCCCATTGAAATAGTACACTACTTCAATAGATTGATAAAGGATGAATATTCATTTTAGAGTTTAAATATTATTGTATAGCCAGAATATGGCAAGTATCTTGAATACTATGCTGAAAATATATATAAAAAAATTTTATGTATGTCTTAGTAGAAAACTGACTTTTAAAATTTCGTAATTAAAGATTCATGTTTTTCTTTAAAATGATAAAAACATTTGCAAAAAGACAAAATAAATTTTCTTTCAGTCCATATCTTTCTTCCATTACTCTTACAGGAAAAACAAACAAAACAAAGCAAATTCTTAGTTGCTTGATTATTTGCTGAAGTTATCTTTTAAGGAAATGGGAAATTGCACTGAAAGTTTATTTTAATTTATTTCAAGTACCATAGGAAAAGAATGTCAAATATATAGAAAACATTTAGCTGGCATCAAATAAATAAGATTTGAAAGAATTACATCAATGTATATTACATCAATGTAATATACTCTTTTTTTGATAAAATGAAGAAATACATACTATTCTTTTTCTAGTTTTTTATCATTAGCAAGGTGAATAAAATGAATCCTCAAAATTTCCATGTTTTTCCATGTTCCTCAAAATCCAACCAATTTCCATGTTGATGAGTAAAAGAATTCTGAATTCTAGAGTATATTATTCCAAGTCAATTTACTAATCCAATTGTAATAAAAACCCAGTCTCAACTGCTTACTACTCAAAAGCCAGACATGAGAAAGAAGAGTTGGTGGGAGGAAAGAAAGTTTATTCAGAGAGCAAAAAACTAAGAGATGATGAGCTAACATTCTAAAGTACCCACAAAAACTAAAAAGAAAATAAAAAGAGTAAAGGACTATCTTACATTTTAAATTTTACCATAGGGTTTTTAAAGGGAAAGATACTATGGGAGACATGCAGGAGTTGTACAGAGTGCAGGGTATGTGTGTCTTTCTTCCAATGGCTATCTTGGGTAATCACCTGTCTAGATGTCCTGTTGATGTTATCTTGACATCCGCTCAATGGTTGTGCACTAATTCTTGCCAACTCCCTCTAAGAAGGCAGATTTCACAGAGGCTCCATGCCTGGTTTGTTTCAAGGTTAGCCTCTGGAATTTCTCAAACAAGAACATAATTAAATAAGTATGTATTGCCAGAAGAGAATGTATGAGAGGACGAGAAGAAAGTGGTGAGAGGGGAAGGAAAAAAGAAAGTGGGTGATTTGGTAAATTAGAAATGCAGAGAAATTGTGTAGATAAGTAGCAAGAATACTACAGGTAAACAAATCATACTTGAGAAAAGATGATCACAGCTGCCTAAATATTGAGACTTAACTTGTATACACAATGGGTATACACTTTATGTAACTATTATCTATTGAAGCTAAACTCTGATAAATACATAAGTAATTAATATAACCAGGCCAAGACTAAGACTTTGTTATTCATTTCAAATTTCCTGTGTATGTTGCTAATGTTTGGATAGCAATTTTTAGTTTCCTTTATATTGTTTCACAAGAACAGAGCATATACATCAAAACTTAATATAAAGGATAGGTGCTAATAACAACGAGGAATTATGAAGAGAAGTTTGGCTATGATTCTCTCCTCACAATATGACTTAGATTCAAACCTGCCTTTGAGTATGGGTCTAATAGTAGTCACTAGCATAAATTAAAATCACTATCATATCTAGTGGGACCTTTTCCCCTATGCCTAATCATGTAACAGAAGATTTTGACTTATTTTAAGTGAAATATAGTCAAATTAGTCAACACCATCTTTTGTAGCAGGAGAGAGAAAAATGAGCTTTTTTTCTTTTACAAGCTATAGACCTGTACCATTAAAACCAAACATACTTTATTCCCTGTTTGGGCTTAAGGTCAGTGTGGCTTGTCTAATTTTAATGAGTAAGTCATATTTATTATCACTCAATAATGCACTCAGCTTCAAATGACTTGGAGAACTACATTATCTGAAATTAACATGATTTAATCACTTGAGTAAGATATTAAGCCTATAAAGACAATCTATAACAATTTCTACTTTAATATTTTCACTAGCTCTATCTCCACCTCAACAAATCAAGATTTTATAAACTAGAAAATAGGTAGGTGTACCCCAGTCTTCACAGACTCAGTAATCTATTAAATTACTTTAATATTTTGTACTCCACTTTTCTTTAAAATTGTATAGTCACTAAAAATTTCCAATACACAATGTCTTTGATTCCAGAAAACGCCCTACAAGAATGCATTACTTAAATACATCATCCAAACAATGGCAAATGCATGATTTATTAGTATATCAACAGACCACCTAAGAAATGATGGTCGTTTATAAATATAATACATTGGGTGCCTTAAGAATTTAACACTTAATATATTCAACCAAATAGATTATGAGGTTGAATATTTCACTAAATAAATAGAATTAGTATTGGGGGAAAGGATCAAATGAAATTCTAGAAAGCGAAATACAATCCTGAATATGAGAACTCAATATGTGTTTATTAATCAAGTGGACATTAATGAGGAAAATTTTAGTGACATAAAAGATAAGGCTATACAATATATCCAAACTAAAGCATGAGAAAAAATATAGACTAAAAACAGCAATGTAAAAGAGCAGGGGTGTAAATATACGTGTGTGTGTGTGTGTGTGTGTGTGAGAGAGAGAGAGAGTATATTACATTGATGTAATTCTTTCAAATCTTATACATACACACACACACACACACATATACATGCATACATACACACACAACACATAAACATATATCCACCATGATCAAGTGGGCTTCATACCTGGAATGCAGGGATGGTTTAACATATGCAAGTCAGTTAATGTGATAAACCACATAAACAGAATTTAAAACAAAAATCACATGATCATCTCAATAGATGCAGAAAAAACACTTGACAAAATCCAGCATCCCTTAATAATTAAAACTCTCAGCAAAATTGGCATATAAGGGACATACCTTAATGTAACAAAAGTCATCTATGACAAACCCACAGCCAGCATAATACTGAACAGGGAAAAGTTTAAATCTTTCCCTCTAAAAACTACAACAAGACAAGGATGCCCACTCTCACCACTTCTATTCAACACAGTACTGGAAGTCCTAGCCAAAGCAATCAGATGAGAAAGAAATAAAGGGCATCCAAATTGATAAAGAGGAAGTCAAGCTGTTATTGCTGATGATATGATCATATAAGTAGAAAACCCTAAAGACTCCTCCAAAATGCTCCTATAACTGGTAAATGAATTCAGCAAAGTTTTGGGATACAAAATTAACGCATACAAATTGGTAGCTCTTATACATACCAACAGCGACCAAGCTAAGAATCAAATCAAGAACTCAACCCCTTTTACAACAATTGCCAAAAAAAATAAATAAATAAAACAAATAACCTAACAAAGGAGGTGATAGACCTCTACAAGGAAAACTACAAAACACTACTGAAAGAAATCATAGATGACACAAAAAAAATGAAAAGACATCCCATGCTCATGGATGGGTAGAATCAATATTGTGAAAACGACCATACTGTGAAAAGTAATCTACAAATTCAATGCAATTTCCATGAAAATACCACCATGATTCTTCACAGAACTAGAAAAAAACAACTCTAAAGTTCATAGGGAATAAAAAGAGAGCCTGCATAGCCTAAATGTTAGTTTTTGAAAAGACTAGTGGGTTAAACTCTAGAAAAGTTAATTAAGTACAAAAAAAAAAATACAATTTACCAATATTAAGGATGATACAGGCAAAATCACTACTGATCTTAAGGATATTATAATTAAAGTTACCCCAATTAATACAAAACAAATGGAAAATCTTAGTAATTTTATATTTAATTAAAATAATTAAATCCATAACTAAAAACCTTCCCATACATAAGTCTTCAAATTAAATAATCTTGACTGGCAAATTGTCTCAATCATTTAAGAAAAAAAGAATATCAATTTTATACATATGTTCCAAAGAATGAAAAAAGAAGAAACATTCATCAAGCAATTCTATAAAGTAAGCAAAACCATGATAATTACAAGCTTGCAGGGACATTAAAGGAAAAAAGAAGTGCAGACAGTATCTTTTATCAGCATAGATGCAAGGCAGAAGAGCAAAGTTGGCAAATAAAAAAATATATATAACAAAGCAATGTATTCATCATGACAAACTGGATTTAATCTGTAACTATAAAGGTTATTTAACATTTCAAAAACAGCCTATGTAATTTTCCAAATTTATAAAAAAAGAAGAACTTTATATACTTCAATGGATGAAGGCTAAGCTTTTGTAAAATTTAACACCTATTTATATAAAAAGCAAAAAACTCCCTCAGCAAGCTAAAAAAAAGTAACATTATTAAGCTGAAGAAGTTATGTAACAATAACCAAATTGTTGCAGCAAATAACATTTACAGAAAAAGTGAAAACTTTCCTCTGAAATTAAAATAAGGTAAAAAAAAAATCCTGTGTCACTGTTTCTAGTTATATTTTACTGAAATTTCTACCAAAGCAATAGTGAAAGAAAAAATAAAACATACAAGAAAATATACAGGGAAAATATATAAGTTCTCTGTATAAAATAATTTTTATACAGGGAAAATAAAATTGAAGAAACTGCAGAAGTATCTACACGGAAACTCTAAAATTTGTGTTAGGAAGGTTGCAAGATTTAAGGCCAATATACAATAAAAAGAGAAATTATTTCTGTATAACATCAACAAGCTATTAGAATATGAAATTATAAATATGATACCATTTGCAACAGCATCAAAAATCATCAAAAGGAAAAGGTGAATATGATGAAAGGTGTAAAATACCTCAACACCAGAACCTCTGTCACTGTTGAGAAAGTGTGAAGATGGTTTCAGTAAATGGAAGTTTGTAACATGTTTATGAATTGAAGAATTCAATATTCTAAAGAAGATATATAAATTCATCAAAATTCCAATCAATATCCCTGCAAGTTTTATTAGTAATTTGGAAGTTGCTAATCAAGTAGATGTGGGAATACACTGGGTCTAAAATATCCAAGATATATTTGAAAATAATAATACTGGAGAACTCACAATACAAAACATCATGAATTCATATAAAGCCACAGTATTTCAGACAGTACGGTATAGGTTAAGGACAAACAGATTTTTAAAGGCAACAGAGTAGAGTCCATAAATAGGCCAACACATACACTCAAAGTTAATTTATGACAAAGTTGGCACTGCAATACCATAAGGAAATAATAAGCTTCCTAATCAATAGTGTTGAGTTAATTGGATTTATATACAAAAACTTATTTGGACCTGTATCTCATCCATACACAAAAATTAATTATACATTTGAACATAGGTCTGAGTATAGCTAATTAGACAATAAAGTTCATTAAAGATGACAGGATAATTCATTCATAGACTTGAGAATGGCAGATATTTTCTAAAATAGAATCTCTAAAAGCACTAACCTTAAGTGATTAAAAAATGTACAAAAATGAAGGAAATAAGAGAATCCCATTAAAATACTACAGTAATAATTTTTGCAAGCAAAATTCAATAGTGGATACTAAAATGACAAGTGAAAGCACAGAATATTGCATCATCGTCAAGTAAAATAGCAACTTATAGTGGAGAGACCTGGCAGTTATCCCTTAAACCAGTAATTCAGATTAACATCAGTAATAATGCATATTAATGTTTTTAACCCCTAGTATGACTCACTGAAAAGGAAATATTACTTCTGTGGTATGTTCAAGAAAAATGTGTAATACAATTTTATCATTACAAAACATCTAACTGATAGCAAACTGAAATTGAGGGGCATTACACAAAGTAATTTACCAATTTTTCAAGTGTCAAAGTCATGAAAGGGAAAACTGAGAGGCTGTCACAGATAGAAGGAGCCTAAGGAGACATAAAGGTAAATGCAATGTGAAATACTGAATTGAATTCTGAAACAGAAGAAAGATATTAATGGAAAAAAATTGTAAAATTTGGAGAAAGTCTAGTTTACTTATTAGTTTCAGAATAATGTTAATTTTTTAGATTTGGTATATTTTTATGGTTATATGTTAACATTAGAGAAAGCTCTTACAAGTTAATGGAAATGGGAAATTTTCTGAAGTATATTTGTGACTTTTTATATGTCTAAATTCCTACAAAGTAAAAAGTTTTAAAATATTTTAATTTGGATGTCATTTAAAAAAAACTGGAGGAATAAGTTTTAGGGTTATATTGTACTGCATGGTGACCACAGCTGATAACTACATATTGTGTATTTCAAAAATGCTAAAATAATAGATTTTTAACCTTCTAACTACTAAAAAAGATAAATGAGTGAGGTGACGGATACATTAGTTGCTCAATTGAATCTTTCTGCAATTATAAATAGATCACAACATCATGTCATACCACATAAAGATATACTATTATTATTTCTCAATTTAAAATAAGTTTAAAAATGAAAAATAAGATAACACTGAAAGAATGAAAGGGAAAGACAATGAGAATATATAAGCTTTATATGTGAGACAAGGGAGTCAATAACATGTTATGTTTAAAAATTCAATAAATCAGTAAATTACTTAAAAACAATCCAATATAAAATATGGAAAAGGCTCAAAGAGTCATTTCACAGAATAGTGTGCTTAGATGGCTAATGCATATACAGTCAGCCTTAGGTGTCTGCAGGGCCAGCAATGTTAGCACCTCTAATTTTGGTATTCTTGGAGGTAAGGGTTGGTATCCTGAAATCCAATTTCTGCTCATATTGAGGGGTGATTGTATTACTAATTGTTCAACAACATTGAAAAACTAGACGATGCAAATTAAAACCATCATGATCCAGCACTATATACCTAACATAATGGCTGTGATTTAAACAAAAACAAATAAAATTAATAATATCAAGTGATGGCAAGGAAATGCAGCAACTAAGATATGCACTGTTGGTGGCAATGTAAACTGATTCAACCACTCTGGAAAATTATTTGGCAAATTCCATTAAAGCTTAATATGCTCCTGACTTACAGACAATCAACTACATCTAAGCAAATCAATATCCATTAATAATAATACAATGAAAAATGTATTATGAATGGATGTCCTAATTGTAACACTATAAGACAAAGGACAAGAGCAAAACTATTGTTACAGGAAACAACAATATGCCAGATCTCATAAATGTAATGTAAAGTGAATGATCTAGAATTACAAAGTAATTCTATTGAATAAATATAAGAATAAACAAAATTATTTTGTGATGACAGATTAGGCATAGTGGTTGCTTTTAAAGAAGAAGGATGTGATAAAAAGAGGAAGAAATATATGTTTTGTAAAATAGCATTTCACTTCTTCATCTTGGATAGTGGTGACATAGATGTGTATACTTTGTGAAAATTAAGAAATACCCATATGATGGCTATTTGTAAAAATATTAATAAAACTGTCCAACACTTTTAAATATCATAAGTGTTACACCAAATGTTTTAGGCAAACCTGTATTATGTGATTACTAAAAATCATATTGGCAAAAATACATAATATATTAGATATAAACTTTTAATCTTTAGGGAAATGATCATAATATATATCCAATTATGCATACCAAATGGGAGAAAAATTACTAAAAAGACAGATATCAAATTCAAATGTATTCTCTACAACAAGAATGTATTTCTTTTAAATTAGAGGACTATTTTCACAGTATAAACCAATTGTGTTTAACTCCATTTATTATTTGACCAGCTTAACTGAAGGTGGAACGGCACTAAAAGAAAATAAAATTTAAATTGTCTATTTCCAAACTGGT
Organism: Cheracebus regulus; assembly: GCA_963574635.1. Classification (NCBI taxonomy): domain Eukaryota; kingdom Metazoa; phylum Chordata; class Mammalia; order Primates; family Pitheciidae; genus Cheracebus; species Cheracebus regulus. The sequence goes on along the minus strand of CAUYQU010013082.1, from coordinate 55,631 downwards.
TTACGCCACATGGTGCTTTATTTTGCTGTTGCTGTTTGTTTTGTCCTGTTTTTTCATTTTGTTTTGTTTGGTTTCATTTTTTTTTTGGTGTGTGTGTGCGTGTGTGTGTGTGTGTGTGTGTGTGTGTGTGTGTGTGTGTGCACGCTTTTGGTAAGAACTGAATATATTCCTTTTTCTTGTATCCATCTATATTTGTAAGAAAAACAGTGAAAGAATAAGTATACTGAGGCCCTGCTAGTTAAGGGTTTCAGTGCTCTGCTTCATTGAATGAAAGTCTTCGCTATTTTTATTCACATATATGTTAGTTCAGTCATGATTGTGTTTCTTTACTGTGGATTTATTAGGAAAATTCTTTATAATTAGGCTTACATGATATACACAGGTTTCCATTTTCCAGAAAGTAAATCAGAAGATAATGACTAGTAATTGGCACCCCTGTGTAACTTCATACCCTATCAAATTAAACCAAATTTGGCAGTTGATGGGGTGTGGTTACCAAAGAGCTCAATGTTTGCTGTTACATAGTTTGTCAGGATAGCTTTAATGGCCCTTGATTGCCTAAAACTATGGTTAGCATTACATTTTTGTTTCTTTTCTAATTTCAAAACAAAACAATATTGTCTCTGCAGGGTATAAACTTTACTCTACCTTTAACAATAACACATTTTATTTATTTGCCCACAGAGAAGTCTCAAATTTTCAATTGATTCTTATTTTTATCTAGTCACTCTAATTCCAACTCTAAGACTTTGGGTGGCTTTTTGCAAAGCAATGCTTATCAAGTTGTCACTGAATTCTACAATATACTGCCATGTGCTATAAAATGTTCTCCTGAAATAACAATTCTGATGCATTAGCTAACAAAAACTTTTGTTACCTCACAAAAGAGAGTTTGACAGTTCTTCACTGGTACTTCATGTCTAAGATGAAATTGCAAATAAGAAAAAGCAAAGTTTTGAAGCAGGGATGCGCATGCACATTACTTGCTAATACTTTTTTAAAACTTCTGATCTGTCAAAAGTAAAAAGTTAGAATATATTTTTCAGTTTAAATATCTAAACTAGAAGTTTTCAATTAACATTACAAGGTTTGAATTTAATTCATTACACACCTTCTATAGAAGAAAGATGACTTGTATTGTTGAAGAGATTTAGAAATAAGGACTGAAAATTTATAAACGGACTCATTGTTAAACCTCACCAGAATGCCTCATTCCTTCAGATTTTTAAATCACCAAAATACTATGTCTAACTTTACTGGGAAATAATATGCATATTTTGTTTAAAAAGCAATGCTCACACTAATGGTGCCTTTATATTAATTATCCCATAAAAACACTTCATAATAAATTAAAGATCATTGAGAAATATTGGTAATGTGGAGTTAAAGAAACTTTGATTTAAAAAAAAAGTCTAAAAAAAACAAAGATAATGGCAACAAACAGAATATAGAATGTTGAATATTTACCACTTCAAGTGAAATGTAGCTACATTGACAACATTTAGATCGTTTCAATATTACCTTTAACTACGGTTGTCTTAAAAATTACTTCTACCTACACTGGGAACAACATCAGGTAATGAGATATCATAAGTGGGGGACAAAGACTTTAGACTGGCAGTCTTTGTGATAAAGCCTGAGTGATAAGACTCTTATTTGTTATTTTCTTGCATAACTACTTCATTCTATGGTCATAAATAGTGAGTATAATATTTTCATTATTCCCTCAATTAAAGATATTGGTTAAAGATCATATAAAAACAATAAGTCTTCGATTTGCTTTTTATCTGGATCAGGGAAAAATTATATTACCTGTGAAAATTTATGGAAAGAATAAAGATTTCTTAAATGTTTTAATAATTTAGAATCAACTTATGATATTCTAAAATCTGGCAGGGTGGGGGAAGGGATATGATTTGAATCATTACTTACATAATGTTTCAAAAAGTTCAAACCATATAAATGCAATGCTCAAGAAACGGAAAATCTTAATACAACCTGTTTTTTTTTTCTTCAGTTTGCTTAAAATGGAATCACATGGTCTTCACAATGTATAAGAAAACAAAATTAATATAGTTATAAGTCTGAATATTTTCTTCTTAGGAGGTATGTTTTCCATCCTCTCTGTCAAGGAAAAAAATAGAGTCAATTTTAAATAAAATAGAGCATTGGAAAAGCAGCAAAGGAATTCTCTGTCATACTTCCTGCTAGATTCAAGCTATTTTCATTATACTTGGCTCATCTTGAGTATTTTCAGCCAAAATGTTATTCAGGCTCCCTGAAGTACATTTCCTGGGGCGGGGGTTGGGGGAGCGGATTTCTCCTCATTGTATAATAGCATTTAATATATCAAAATGACACTTGAAAATGTCTAGAGGATGTAAGTTTCAGTATGTGTTTGTGTCTCTCACACATATATATACACACACATATAGACAGATACACATATATGCGTACAGATGTCAAAGCCCCAAATCTTTGAATTCTTCAAAAGTTACTCAATATTTTTTAAAATGTATTACTCCAAAGTTTCAGTAACTTGAACAAAAGTTAAACAGTGCATATTTCTCTAATAATTTAGAAGCATGGTTCATTTAGTGATACTAGAGTTGCTTTTTTGTTGTTCTTTGTTGTTGTTGTTTTAATTGTACTTTAGGTTCTGGGGTACTTGTGTAGGTCATGCAGAATTGTTGCATAGGTACACACATGGCAATGTGGTTTGCTTCCTCCATCTCCCCATCAGCCACATCTGGCATGTCTCCCCATGTTATCCCTCCCCGACCTCCCCACCACACTCTGCTGTCCCTCCTTTGAGCCCCCGCAACAGATCCCAGTGTGTGATGCTTCCCTCCCTGTGTCCATGTGTTCTCATTGTTCAACACTTACCTATGAGTGAGAACATGCAGTGTTTGATTTTCTGTTCTTGTGTCAGTTTGCTGATAATGAGGGTTTCCAGATTCATCCATGCCCCTACAAAGGATACAAACTCATCTTTTCTTATGGCTGCACAGTATTCCATGGTATATATGTGCCACATTTTCCTTGTCCAGTCTATCGTCGATGGACATTTGGGTTGGTTCCAGGTCTTTGCTATTGTAAACAGTGCCTCTATGAAGATACGTGTGCAAGTGTCCTTATAGTAGAATGATTTATAATCCTTTGGGTATACACCCAGTAATGGGATTGCTGGGTCAAATGAGATTTCTATTTCTAGGTCCTTGAGGAAGCACTTTTTGCAACCTACCCATCTGACAAAGGGCTTATATCCAGAATCTACAAAGAACTAAAACAGATTTACTAGAAAATTAAACCCATCCAAAAGTGGGAGAAGGATGTGAACAGACACTTTACTAAAGAAGACATATATGTGGCCAAATAAACATATGAAAAAATGCTCCTTATTACTGATTATTAGAGAAATGCAAATCAAAACCACATTGAGATACCACCTCACACCAGTTAGAATGGTGATTGATCATTTAAAAAATCTGGATACAACAGATGCTGGAGAGGATGTGGAGAAATAGGAACACTTTTACACTGTTGGTGGGAGTGTAAATTAGTTCAACCACTGTGTTTTTTTTTTTTTTTAACCAGTGCTGTATTTCATCTCCTGTTTCAAGAAAGAGAAAGAGAGAATACATACAATAGAATCTAAAAAATCTGGTCTCTACCTATGTATTCTTTAAATAAATACATATTATACTACATGTATTTATTGTTCAGGTGTTCTGTTGAGCAATTACTGTATTGCAGACACTGTGTATATTATAAAAGTTATACAATAGAATCTAACATAATTTACAGAATAAACAACCTTTAGATTAATCACTAAAGGTATCATAAAATAAATAATACTTTTAAACCTGTATCTTCTTTTCTTATAAACTATTCTAGGTATAGCAACTTTCTTAAATACCCTTCACTAAGCTTTTCCATATTATAAATAATGTGATGGCAATAATTAGTAGAATTTTCTCAAAGATTATATATTTACTATAATAAAAACTATACATTATTAAATTATTATTATTATTTCATTTTTGTAGACATTGGCTAAAACATCTTAGAGTCTCTTCCTGGTTAAAAACAAAAACAAAACCAAGAAACCAAAATACCCCTCAAAAATTGACATATGTCTTCCAGAGATTTTATCTTATTAACTGGCACAATCACCTATTGAATTGCCAAAGCAGAAACCTTGAAAGAAACTCCCGCTCCTTTTTTTGTAGGCTGTGAAATCTGCACTTTCCATGGGGGATAATTGTTTACATTTTTGCTTTCATTTACCCAGGAGCCAGGAAAATGCAGTGGTTAAGAGCACTGGCTGTGGAGCCAAGCTACTTCGTTAACTAGCACAGCTTCTCCACTTCTGCTGTGTGACTTCAGACACATTATCATGAAATAGTTGACTTATTTAAAAGATTAAGTTAAAAAATGATATCTACTTCATTAAGGATTAAGTGTCAATACATGTAAAATACCTTGTACATGGTGCTCAACATCCATTAGTATCTGTTCTCTTTGGCTTGTTTTGATAATTCTACCACTTTCATCCCATCTATTTTCTATTGTTCAGTAATTATTCAATTCCTAAACTTCCTTGCATGGTAATGACTTTTTTTATTTTCCAGCTATAACAGGGTTCTTTCAATCATATTTGCACATATGCTTTCAGTGTGCGATTTTTGAACTAAACATTGCTTCTAAAGAGTCTTATAACTTCTTGAATTACCCCTTCTTTCTGTTCATATCACTTTGTGTCTATCACTTATTTTCCTAAATTTGCATTGTAAGATGGCGGGACCCATGCTTGTCTTCTTCCATGGCCCCAGTATCTAAGCAAGAATCTTGTAATTAATAAGCATTCACTGAAATTAAATTAAATTAATTATCTAATACATTAAGAATAAAGGAGAGCAAAAATAAATATACCTTACCTCATCCTCAACCAGAAAATCGTACTTTGCAGAAATGATAGTTCACCACAATTTTTCTTTGATAACGAATGTTAGATGCTCTTAAAGGATAAAAGAAAGGAGCATTTAGAAACACCATAGTAGTTAATTTATATTCATTTCTTTATTGATTACAATCAACTGACTCATGAGATAGACCTCTTTATCTTCCTCTTTTCAGATCAGGCAAATTAGGCTCAAAGAGATTTTGAGACATCAGCTGTGACTGAGGAAACCTATGTATCAACCAGTTCTTATGTAACCAATTCATGCCTGCTACCGATGGTGGTGATTTCAGTCAAAGGGAGCTTCCTGGGTTTTCAAGGCATCTCCAAGAAGCATCATCTTGGATCTATCAGAGAAAGACTATCCTTACCCTTTTGTTGTCTTAAAATTTGTCACAATATGTCTTTAACTGTGGAAATGGATGAAAACCACCCAAGTGAGAACAACCAAAGCCTTTTTTTTTTTTTTTTTTTGGAGTTTACCATAGCAAGAGAAACAGTTATCATCACTTGCATTTTACAGAGAGTTAGGCAGACTGAGGTTTGGGAATGCTTTGTAGTAGAAAAAACAGAAAACTTTTGGTATGTCCATATTGGAGGCTGTTGGCATGGGAATGTTGGAGGTGTTCTAACTAGTAAGTGGGAAAGCATATGCGATTAAGAGTGAGCATTTTGCTTTCTACAGTTGGTCCCAAGTTGGAAGCAGCTGTAAAAAAATAGGAAAGACATCAGTTATTAATCAAGTTCTGGTCATTTTGAGCCAACTGTTTAAAATGGAATCACATGGTCTTTATAATGTGTAAGAATACAAAATTAATATAGTTATAAAAGTCTGATATTTTCTTCCTAGGAGTTACATTTTACATCCTCTTTACCAAGGAAAAATTAATCAAAAATCTTTTGGAAATAGACCATTAGAAATACAGAAAGGAAATTCTTTGTCATATTTCCTGCTGGAAGCAAGCTATTTTGATTGTACTGTTTGACCTCCTAGAGTGGTTGCAAAAGATAGTAGGTTGGCTTCCTTGGCTGACTGTTGCAGGTTGTGAGTCAGAGTTCTAGTTTTATTTATACTCTGACCATTATTCATTTGTATAGCCAATCTTAATATATATTAGTATAAAGCAAATAATAAGTAAGAGTGATCAGAACATAACACTACACTTTTCAATTAACATGAATAATGAAGGTACATATATTAAAGAAATAAAGAGAAAAATCTAAAATGGTGTACTGTATTAGTCTAATGTTTAAAAAGAACAGCAAAGGTTTGACTCTACATTATAAAGTAAATAAATGAAGGTGCCAAAGGGAAAAATATGGCTCACCATGATGAAAATTGTAGAAATTAGAAAGATGTACTGATGAAAGCAAGTTCAATTACCCTATTAAAAATAAGCATAAACAAGACCATCACCTTGATGAGCTGAAAACCATTTATTGGTATTTTGGATACTAGAGTCTGAGTAATCTGTTATAACATGTAATCAGAAAGATTACAAGGTGGCAATAACTTGAAGATAATAGTCAAAACTGAGGTGAGACAATTAAGAAGAAAAGAGGTCAGTGGTTAGAGATGAATAAAAGCAATTCAGGAGGTCGGTGCAGTGAACAGGAAGTGACTGCTGATCAGTGATAGGAACAGTAGTTTGCCTGACATTTCAGTAGGTGAGGACCAAGTGCTGTTGAAGGACACAGTCATACTTCATCTGGAAATGCAGAGTCCAGCCTATGAGATGAAAAATCAGTAGCAGCTCACATCTGGCATGCTAGAAGGGTGAGATAAGGTAATAAAAGTTACTGAAAGTCTCAAATAGTACCCACAGGAGTAGCAGCTCCTGATAATGATAATCCCTCCCCTATTTTTGATATATCGAAATGTTGAGAGTGTCCCTAACTGAAATGCTAGTCATTTTCCTTTAGGTAAGTTGTCATTTTTTGTCTTTTGGTAAAATGTAAGTTATACTATATTATCACTATGCTTTCCTGATTCAACAGAGCAGCCAGAGTCACTCCTATGTCCATTGCTTACATGAGTGAGAGATGTATTGGCCAATGGAACAGGCAAGAAGTAATCACAGATATTGTTACAAAAATCAGAAAGTCAAAGAATGCCAGAACTCAACTGACTATATGGGGCCAAAGAACTTATCAATGAGAGGGAGAGGCACAGCACAGTATCATATTTAAATATAATGAATTAGCAGAAGAAGTGTGTGTTATCAGGTCTCATCATTCCTTTCTTCTTTTGTTGTAACTAGCAACCAGTATTTCAGAGCCATGGTGAGGATACACATGGTGAAGTTGCACAAGTCTGAGACTGGCTATGTGAATAGCAGATAAATTTTTTTTTCAGGCAGTTCTTGTCAGGGTGGAATTTTAAGGCAGCATTCCCATAAATTCTATAACTCTGAGCAAGTGATTTTTGCATAATGTGGATCTTGAAAACAAGACATCTTTTCATTAAGTCTAAAAATGATATTTTCTATGAATACTTGATTTCAAAAGGGACTCTTAGAGCAGAAGGGTCCTTTTTATGATATCCTCATTTTGCATGAAATCACACCGAATAAAGATATATCAGTCAGAATAAGAACAGTAAATAGCAATTGCTTCCACAGTTTTCCCTTGAGACTGACAAAGAGAAGAGTAAATTGTCTAACAGTGGACAAATCATAACTGGTTCTTAACATTTTAGATTGCTTTGGGAAGTGATACACTGAATATTTTTTTCAATGCCATGCTATTATTTATTAATGATGAATTTATTAATCACATCTTCAGAAGATTGTTTAAGCCATTGTTAACAGCTATTTAATGGTAAAACTGTTGCATAGCACTTAAAATCCAAAATATTTTGACCGGGAACTGGACAATTGATGAATGAAATATGGTGATTATTTCTATCATCAAATTACTGAAAAAGTTATGATTATTTTGATGTCATACATTGTTTTTAGTATAGTGTCAGTAACATGCAAAATATTGGATTTGCATATACACATGAATACAAGTTATATTTACACATGTATACATAAAATGTATTTATACATAAGTATACATGTTAGCATACAGAATTAAGAATGGTAGCTATTTTTGAATGCTGTGTAATTGGATCTAAACGAAAAAAACACAATAATATTTTCTATTTGCTTTCTTCAACAAAATTTTCAAAAAGTTCTATAAAATAGTCAAGATTTCATAGTTCTATACCAAGACATAAAAAATAATAAATTTTAAAAATTACTTAATGCAATAGTGGAATAAATTTTAATTATAAAATCAATGTTAAAATATGAAATGATTATTAACTATTAAGTGAAATTATACAGAATGGTATTATACTAGATTTGTTTCTATTAAAAAGTGGCTTTTTCACTCTTCTGACTTCTAAGGCCTAAACTTAGAGTTAGTCATGGGCCTTCCAGATGTGTTATAGAAGATATCATGGAAGTAAAGAATGGCATGAATATTTGTTATATTGAGTATAAAAAATAAATTAGCAGCACTGTGAAGAAGAAGATCAAGATTGTGGATTCTACAAAGGGCATTATCTCAAGGCAGCCACCTTGGAGAAGGAGGAAGCATGAAGAATGGAAAAAAATAGAAGAGAGAGTTGTACAACCCCACCACGGTAGCTCCATTAGGTAGAGCTGGGCAGGCACAGGAAGAGATACAGTATCCAGCAGCAAGGCGATGAGGTTCAGGACCTTTTCTGATTGAGAAGGGAAACTTTTCAGAACAATGCCCTCTATCTGTGGTGCTGGGATTACTCAAAGCAGGGAGAAAGCAGAGACGGAAACTGGACTACTCTTCCAATCCAATTATTTATGGTTGGAGACAGATTTCATTTGATTTAAACAAATCAAAGTTGATTTAGACAATTCAAGTGTTGTGGATAATTTCACGCCCATTCCACTAGAAGGATGGAATTTTGACTGGATGTTTTCCTCTATTTATTAAACTTTTGTATAGTTTGAAATTTTTCTAGTGCTTCAATTTGCTGAGTAACTGCTTGGGGTAGAACCACGTACATAGAAGTTCAGTCCTCACCTATCCTGCCATATAGGAAACATCTTCATTTCACTTAGGTTCAGAAAGTGTTTGACTATCTATTGCTGCATAGCAAATTGCCCCACACCAACTGGCTTAAAAAACAATGTCATTTTATTTTGTTATCTTCAGAAATTCAGAAAGAGCTCAACAAGGCAGTGAAAATGGGGTACTCTCATTCAGTTGCAATTCAATAATAGAATAAGAAATATGAAACGATAGAGCAGCTGGGGACGTCTGGACAAAACTCTCTCCTCCAGGAATTCTAGAGTCTTTACCTGTGTTATTTCCATGTAGTCTCTCAGTGTTAATTGATTTAGGCTTCCTCACAGGATATCAACAGAAAAATGCAGTCAACCTCCTTGCATGGCAGCTTGCAATGGAGTGAGTATCTAATATTTTTAAGAGTGAGTATTCAAGCAAAAAATGCAGAACCTGCACAGTGCCTTTGTGTGACTTAGACCAAGAAGTCACATGATGCTATGCCAATTCTGCCATTCTCTTTTGCTCAAAAACATCACAAAACGTGTCCATTTTAAAGGGGGAGAAGATACAGATACCTCCTGATGATGGGAATAGTGTTAAGGAATCTGTGGATATGTTTTAAAAGTGCCACTGACAATGCATGTAACCCAGAAAAAGCAATTGGTGGACTCCAGGTCCATATAAACGAAGGGGTCTTCCAAGCCAAGCATTTCCTCATATCAGTGTAATCAAGTGAGATCAGGAGACTATGTGAAAAGTCCAAATGAAAACATCACTTCTTAGTAATGAGGCCAACTGGAGCATTTTCCTTGTCTTATTAAGTTTTTTCAAAAAGCATTTGCCAACAGTAGTACCAGATGTAGAAATAACACAGCATGACATAATGAAGTTTTGGCTTTCTTTCCCAAAATAACATATTACAAATGCAATACATATGCTCTGAATTACAGGGTAATTTACTACCACTGTTAACATAAAAGGTCTCAAAATAGGCGGTTCTTCTATTCTTGCCATTATCTAGTCCCTGTTCTTTCCAGTTGTGTATTTGACTTCCTACTTCTTTTCAGATACAGCATTGAAATCATTCCTTTGTATTCTCTGCCTTTGTGATTAATGGTAGCTTAAGGTAGTACACAGCCACAATAAGTAACAGAATTTAATTTCACTATAAATTTTTAAATTGTAAAGGAATAACAACAGAAGGCCCCTTTGGTGGGAGAGCCATGTCAAGCAAATGAATGATTTTCCACAGTAAAAAGTAACTCAGCGATGAGCATTTGTCATTTCCTGTCAGAAGTGGGCTTGAGAGGCATCCAGGTATAATTTACAAACCTGCTGGTTCCTACTCATTGTTCACTGACTACTCCCTTAGTCTCTATCTGCCTGATAGAACAGAAAAATAACCTCAGCCTGGCCTCTGTTATTCCCTTTCTAAACTACCACGCATACAATTATCTGCATTGTAAGTTTCTCTCCAGACTCAGTTGGTTTTTCTTAGAGAGAAAGCATATGACCCTGATTGTTTTGTTTTTCTGCTTATAAATTTCACGGTTTCTTTTTTGCAACCTGTTATGCCTCCTTATATTTTGGCCCTTGATTGTTAATTTTTGAGAATTGGATCACTAGGTTCAGAGTTGTCATCTACTACATGCAAGCTACACAAATTTTATTCAACCAATAAAAACATAGTTAAGATTACACAGAAAATAAAGAAAATACGTTATCAGGCCATATGATAAAAGCATGCAAAATACTTTTTCTGTACCACGATGGCAATTATGCAAAAATGTGTAAGTGTAATAGTAAAGAGTAATATTCAAATTTGGCATAGACTTGAAAATGATGGACACCAGTAGCACTATTACATTTTACAGATAAAGAGTTATGCATCTACAAATAAGATTTTTCATAAGATCATGGCACAATGCTATGAATAAAAGCAATTCACAATGCATATTTTATTTTTGTAGCAATTGATTGACTCATGGAAACATGACTCTATTTTAAAGAAGAAAAACTAAAGGTCAGAAATCCAATTTATGATTAATGCAACACTTACCTTTTGATGTTGGGTAAGGTCACTGAGGATTGCATATCTGTACAAATCAGTTAACTTTTCCACCCTACTGGGTGGAGAGAAAGGGAGAGGAGAGGAACAACTGCACATATCAGTAGAAACAAAGAAGATGGAGAGAGTATGGGCACAGGTTGAAACAGGACACAGGTTGAAACAAGCAATTGAAACAGGTTCTTTAAAACACAGACTTATGATTAACTGCACCTTTACTTTACTGCAACAAACACACAGCTGTGAAATCAGAACACTAGTGGGAATTATGTGTAATAGCACCCTTTCCTACTCAGAAGTAACAATTGTAGGGCAAAAAAAAGGGGGCACAGCCTTACTGCATAAAGAACTTTCAGAAACACTTGAGACTCACCCAAAGACACATGACTAGTCACAGGCAAGATTGGAGAACAGCTGAGAGATCTGACTCTTAGTGCCTTGAACATTCTGTTTTATCATTTTTGATTCTTCATTAGAGCAATTCCAACATCACATCCACTAGAAACAGAAAATGACAAACTGAATAGACAACTCCTGAACACACATAATTATTTACACACATACACACACACACACACCCACAGAGAGAGAAAAAAAAGGAGAGAATGATCTTTCCATTTTTCAATTTAAGGAGCTATTGTACATTTAATAGTAAGTGTATTTTTTTTAACAAATAATCCCAAACAGAAATACTGTGCCTAAATTTACACCTCTTAATTAAACAATCATAGGCAGGGGATCAATTATGTTTGTTTCGGTATCATTGTGTCACCAGTATCAGTAATATATATTGATACATGCAGGTGTTCAGACTCAGTAACTACATTAAAGAGTTTCCTAGCATTTATATTTATGCCTTCAACTCTGCTGAATGTACAATGATTTACAAAATAAATTGCCACTGCAGGCAGAACCTATCCCATGTGTTTGAGTGATTTTTAATGTCAAGTGGTACTTGCCATCACAGTGCATCTCTCCTTTCTATTTATTCAGATTCATAGTAATGGCTTAGACGACCTGGATGGAATAGACTCAGTAACTCTCCAATTAAATTATGTAAGGTGGCATGGGCATATCAGTTATCTATCGCTGCATGAAAAATTAACCCAGAACATAGCAGCTTAAAACAAATTTATTTTCTTAGTTTTTCAAGGTCAAGCATCCAAGAATTGCCTAGCTAGGTGGGTCTGGCTCAGGGTCTTTTATGAGGTTTTAGTCGAGTGATTGGCCAGGGCTGCTGTCATTTGAAGGTTTGACTGATGCAAAAGGATTTGCTCCCAAGATAGCTAACCCATATGGCTGTTAGTTTGAGGCTCCAGTTCCTTGCTCCGTACTTTGCTATACGGTTCTTTATTACTGGACCTTTCTATGGGACTGTTTGAGTATCCTCATAACAAGGCACCTGGCAAATTTTCCAAAAGAGTGAGGAGGAAGACATGGTTTATTTATGTCCTAAACTTAGACATCACAATTCACTCTTCTGTCACATTCTATTCCTTAAGAGTGAGTTACAAAAGATAACATACATTTTTTACAGGGCAAATCACAATTCACCTTTTGAAGAGAAGAGTATCAATAATCTATGGATATATTTTTAAATAACCACATGGGATCACAGGCCTTTTCAACAGTACTGCAGTTCATCAGTACAGTAGTTCAATCGTACATAAACCTGACACAATCTGTGTATCAGATTGTACTACATATGTATGTGTATATGCAAACATATTATGTTAAAGAGTTCTTTAAGATGATTTGCATTTTTGTGAGACGTAATTGAAAATCTAACTGTAACTGTGATGAACCACAGCAGAATGGATGCCAAGCATACTAAAAAAGATGTTGGCAAAGAAGAGAAGAAGGAGGAGAGGCTTGGCAAAAAGACAGAGGAAAAGGAAGCATATACATTAATGAACATAATAAAACAATCATATGCAATTACACATATGATGATATCTACCTCTATTCCTACTCCACATCCTGGCAACTGGGTTTTGATGAGCATTAGTGGCCACTGCATACACATCACACATCGTCACCCTCTAATTAGTCCCATATACCAGAAGGAAGCAGTAAAATACTTTTTTTCCAAGATTGACAACTGTGCACTGCACGTCTGCATGAAATGCTTTGTCTTTGCATCTGTGTCTCACAGATCAATGGCATTTGTTGGCATGGCCCCTACCACTCATTTTTGTATGTGAGCTGTGAATCTGTCAACAACTGTCATAAACACAGGATATCATCTACCTGTAAAGCATATACAATGCACCTAGTTGACTAGATGAATTTTAAGTTTGAAATTTCCCTATGGTACCCTAAATATACACAGAAGTAACTTTTAGAATTACCTGACCACAATGCTCCTTTTAAATGCTTTGTCTCTATGAAATGTCTACAGGAGACTGTGTACAGTGTTACCTAGTTATAAAACTTTGTGATTCTGTTTCTGTGATAATGCAGACAATATATTATCAACCTTGGCAAATATGCGCATTTTTATTAGTAGTGAATGTCTTCTCAGTATTCCCTGACAGAATTTGAGGAGTGAAATGTCTTTATGATTTCCATTTTACTGCTAAAATTTTGTTATTTACCATAGGGGTCCTGGCTACTGCTGAGTTTTACTCTGTAATTAGAGGTATGTGAATCAGAACAAAAATTGAAGTCTCACTCAGACAATATTGAATATTTCCTGCAACAGGAAGTTCACTAAATTAAAGGTCTTACTTTTCAACAAATACTCGAAGGAGAAAATGTGTTCAGCACATTTTGCTAAGCAAGATGAGAATATACGGTGAAAATTGAAGACTACTCAAAATACTTCATAATCTATTCTGTTGACCTAAGAGAAATTGAATACATCTAAGGGATATTAATCTTACTTTGTTTTGTTACTCGTTCCATGATAGCTTATGACTGATATATGCACAAGTGGCCCTTGCATCTTCTACAGTCCTGTGCATTAGGTTGGGTTGTGGAGTTGATCACAGCCTATCTTCTATAATCAGTATGCAGAAGGCCATAGTATGATGACCTGGAGCTTGGAGTTTGGATTATAATATCTTGTTACTGGAGACTTCGGAATTATGAAATTCAGTACAGTAACCAGACTAAATTCTCTGGGCTGGGAAACAGACAAGGCTGTGATCTAATTAATTTTTATATTCTGGATTGCAGATGTTTCATTAGTTTTATTAGTTGTGGTGTAGGTGTGTGACTTTGAAAAGATAATTAAGCTCTCTACACCTCAAGTCCTTATCTATAAAATTACTCCCCTCATAAGGTCAATGTGAGAATTAAATGCAATAATGTCTCCAAATAACTTATCCTGGCCCCTGATGCATGGTAAGCTCACAGTAAATAGTGTGAGATGTAATTACAATTTTACTTTAGTTAAAGATACTGGGAATTAGGATTATAGAGAGGAATGAAATGGCTGAAGAATGTCATTTAATCATATTGTCAATCTTTATAGCTTTGAGGGATCTTAGGTGTAACTGATTATTTTTACACTTATAGTAAATTACTTTCAAGATTGCTCTGGAACTTCAAAATATTGGTATGTGTTCTAGATGCAATATGACCCAAATTTTAGATGAAGGACTTGAGTAGCCATAACAATGTTACTTCTCCAAAATGAAATAAGAAGAAAATTGACAGCAATGTAAAATATATATATATGGCAACCTACACAGTCACAACATCCAACGTGTGATTACTAGACTTGTCCTGTTTTCAGGGTATTTCAAAAAAGAATAAATCTGTGATTGGAAAGTAAACTAACTGATTCCTCACTATAAAAATTTGAGAAGTACTAATGCAGAGTAGATATAGGGTATTGCCAAAGCCTTTCTCACAATGAATGGGAAACCTGGCTGAGCATTGGTAGGGACTGCAGAAGGTATACGTGGCTGCTGAAGAAACAAAAAAGAATTTCTAATTTTATTTAACTTTATTTTTCCAAAATTGTGAAGAAAGTCGCATCAGGAAGCCACTATTATAAGAATTCAATATGTCAAAGGCTGATCACAGCAATCAATAATCCCACAGACTAGCCAGAGAAGAAAAATGACCAGTTACTGTGTTCAGATTTGCATCAAAGCATGGGCAAGGAATCACCCAAAAGTCACAACATCTCAAAATTTTAAAGGAGCTGTATGCTAACACAAAAGTCTTCTAAATAAAAGACTAGTTATTTCTTATAATTCCCATGGCCTACTATTAAAGCGTTAAGAATTTTGAATCCACACACAGAAGAGTAGAAATACCTGATTAAAATAGAAAAGTGAATTGGCAAGAACCTAGGAAATTCATGAAAACTGCTGTCTAGAGCAGATAGATGCTAAAGTGCTCAGAGTCTAAGTAAAGCATTTGCTACCTCTCTGATGCTAAGGTGATGGGTGTTTTCAGCAAAAATGTGCACTTTACCTTAGCAAGTAAGAAATCAATTTTCTCCAGTATCTCCAAAGCATGCAATTTCTCAATTCTTATAGTTCTTTTTAGATATAATTCAATAGCCAATGTACCTTGTTCTTTCCAAGCACTAAATTAAAACTCATTCTTTCTATGTTCGAAAATATGATTAGAATGTTTTACTAAGGAAAGTAGATATGAAAATTATAAATTAGTTTATATAAATGGATTGAAACTATAAATCCTAGAGTTCTTATTTAGAGGATCCAGATAGAGCTCATTCAATGTCTTTGCTGAAGTGAAGTCCTCAGGGAACTAAGTTTCCAGCTCTATCTTATCTTATGTAATCTAATCCCATATTTCTCATTTTTTAAAGGACATTTTCACTTGGAATTCTCATCAATGTATCAAAGTCATCAACATATTTAAAAACTCATGTTTTCCACATATTTATTGGTTCTTCCGAATTTCTCATTTGTACAAGTGACATGACTCTCTTCTAAATATAAACACATTTATATTGGAAGGCTCCAAGTCTCTGTCCCCTCACTTCTTGTGTCTTCTCAGTTATTAATACTAAGCTTTTTAGCTCTTCCTTGCTTATATAACTCTATTCATCCTCATTTTCTGCAATTACTGCAACAAGCTTAGTTTAGACTCTTCAGTCTCTGGACTCTTGCCTCTTTCCTGGAGTATAACATTCCTCTGCCTTCTACTTCCTGTATATAAGAAGGCCCATTTTCCATGTAACATGTACATCTGCTCAATGAATTTTAGGAATGCTGTATCATATTAAGGTGATGGTTAGTCTCTGATGGATATGTAAGATAAAGGTATTAATAACTAGTGATAATGACTGAAGTTTTCCAAAGCAGTGAAATTAATGCTTAGTAATAATGTATCAGAGAATATGGAAATGAAAACTCAGAATGTGAGCAATAGGCAGTTACTGTCTCCCATCATTGTGAGAATAATCCTTTTATCAAGCAGAATACTCCCTACCCAGAATGCTAACTTATTAAGTTATTAAGGGTTAGCACTAATTTCTGATGAGGGATAACAGACACCAAAATTTTCTGTATACCCTTTATTGATAGTTGTAAATAATCTCAAATGGTAAATACTCTACTTATAAGTATATTTATAGTCATAATTACAGACACAGTTATAATTGCCATATATTCATAATTATGATTACATTTATGATTATAGTTACATTTATAGCTCTTGTTAAACTTCCAACTTCATGCCAGAAGGATCTGTAACTTTAACCACTGAAGCCCCAGCACAGAGCTCAACAGCTAGAATGCAGTAAGATTTTCACAGGTAAATATCTAATAAGATAGGAGCTATATTTACCAAATTAACTGAATTATTCTTACTATGTAATTTCATCATTCTCTAGAATGAAAAGTCACCTGGAGACATTAAGGAAATATTGTTACATCAACAAAACGAATCCTAACTAATCACTTTAGTTCTGAGTTCTGCTGCTCCAAATGGGCATAGCTAGATAAAGATTGTTAGATAAATTGAAGTTATCAAAATCCGTATTTTGTGAGATGCTACATTTTTACCCTAAAAATCTGATTTTTATACCACTACATTGCTTTATAAATCATTTTAAATGTTTAAGTGAACAAAGCACACCAATAGAAATATCTACATAGATATTATTTATTAATTTGTATATATTAAGGTTTCTTAATGTGTGGCAATATTCACAGGCACAATCATATGTGTATATTTGTGAGTTGTTGGTAACTACTTAAATATGTTTATACATTAATGTGTCCATGTTAATCTTTGAACATAGTGAAAATTCTGCCCATCAGTATTCCCAAGGATGTAGTTAGAAGGCAGTGTGCCTCCTAAGGACAGTTCCACAACAGAGTGCTTGGCTGCAGTTTCTGGGACCTCATTCTAAATTGTTTCAAAAATTATCTACAGAGTCATTTGACTCAATATAAGGCAGTAGTTAGAAAGAAAATGATATGAATTCAGAATGGGCTGACCTCACAGAGATCAGATGCAAGTAAGCTTTTGAATAGGACAAAGAACGATAGGGTATAGGAGAAGGAGAACACTGTGGGACAAAAGTCGTCTTGGCATCAAGTCATTTTCAACAGCATCAATGTAAGAATTTAAATTTCTCATACCCACACACATTGCAAACTTCAGCGATATCACTCCTTGATATCTGAAGCATATGTCTTCCTGAAAGCCAGTATCCCTACATCCAATATATGTGTAATTTTATTTAATTCATTTAGCAGGGGTAAATCTCACTCTGCAAACTGGGTGGTGACAAAGAAATATTACTTTATTTTAATCAAATCAAAGAAATCTAACACTGAAATTTCATTTTATCAGAACAACAGAGCATCTACACTCAGTCATTTTTAGGGGGCACTTTACCTTTCCTGAAATGACATATGTGTCTCTCACCCACCACCTGGCTATTGATATCTTTCTTAATCAAGGGGCTGTGCCACTTTCATGATGAGCTTGAGCACAAAATTATGATCTCCCCTCTGAGATGCACCCTGCAAACAAATTCTTATACTTCCCAGGGCATGCCTCCCAACCAGAGGCCTGGACCTGCGCATAGGTCTCCAGTCTCAGCGAATTTGAACATCTCGGTTCCCACTTTGTCTCTAGAAATCCATTGCATTTCCATTTCTGTCAACGTCCTTTCCTCCACAAGCATGAATCCCTGAGACTCATCAGACTGGCCCACTCCTGCCAGGCAAGAATGCCAAAAGGGCCCATTTATCTTACTGAGAGGAAGAAAAAAGAACCATTGTAAGAATAAAATACATACACATTAATATTTCAGTAAATTATCTTCCCACATTGCAATTTATCACATGGATAAGTAGAAAAGTCATTCCTCACCTTTTCTGGCAAAAAGGCAATAAGAAGTCCTTCAAAAGTACCACATCTTTTTACCTGAATTTATTCATGAGAAGGGAAACAACATCTCTTTCTGGGACTTTATCTCTACCACAAAAGCTTCTAACCAACAGAAAAAGAACACAGTTAGATAGACCAAGGTGTTCAACTGTTAGTTCATTTTAGTTCTTCACTTATCCTATTTAGGACAACTAGTTAGGAATGATAAAAAGAGGAAGCAAGAAACAGAGTTAAGAGACCATAACTTTTCATCCAATCCCTCTATGTTGTGTTAACTATATTCATAGCAATTCTTCACATAATTATCATATGTGGGTTTTATAATACGAATATTATTTTGATATATATTTGTATCACTCTTCTCTGAAATTTTTGTCAATGGGGTGGTAGAATAAAAGGAGTACTTTCTTATATTTAGAGAGTGTTGCTGAATATATAGGTAGAGAATGTTGCTGAAAATACAGGGTGATAAAAATTTTATTTTACTGGAACAACTAATAAAAACATTTGTTAATTTATGGTTTGAATACAATCGACCTGGTACTTTAACTTGGGATAGAGATATGTCTCTATGCATTTGTGGGTATTGGATGTTTTCTTTTAACCAAATTATATTTAATTTTATCCTGGGATAGTGCTGTGGTTTGGCAACTTTTCCAGTGACAATGACAAATTGGAGGAACACAGCCAGTTACGAAATTGCCACTTACTAAACTCCTCATCAATTCACTTCTGCATTCTTTGAAAAGAGTGATTTCATAGCCTTTTCTCTACAGCCCTAATGCCCTCTATAAAATAAATACCCTCCTAAATGGTCACATCTGCTTACTTTTGGCCCACAAAATGCTTAGTCAATGAAATAAGCCACCATAGCTACTTTGCTCACTTGACATTAAATCAAATTTTGTGGCAAAGGAACATTGAAGACCAAATTGTGTGTGCTTTTCATATAACTTGTATTGCTTCAAAAGTCATTTAATTTCCCCAAGGTCTTTAAGAGCAGTTATTTTCTTATTTATTTATTTATATCATTCTTCTTTGTTACTTACTCATTCAACAAATATTTATTAGATGCTTAGTATATGCCAAGCACTGTGTTGTCGATATGAAGATTAATAAGGTCACAGTTCCTGTTCTTAAAGAGTATACAATCTATTATTGGAGACAAATATAACTAAAAAATGACAAACACAGTGAAGTTAAAGGAATAAAGATGGAACATAGCAGGAAAACATGAAAGTGTGACCAATTCTGCTAGGGCCTGGGGATATCTGGATAGGTTTTACAGAAAAGAACATTCTCAAGCAGGGCCTTAAAAATGAGTTTCTCAGGCAGCAAATGGCAAGGGAATTGTGGTATTAACAGATACACATCACAATTAGAGTTGTATATGATTCTGTTCGAATGGGAAAAAAAGATGGAATGGAAAGTGTTGATGGATGAGGTTAGAGACATGAACAGATGGAAAAAGTCCTCTGATATATAAAGCTAAGGAGTTCAGATAGTGTCATACAAAAGATGGAACATGATTGGAGGATTTGGATAGAGGTGGACTGAGATGTAATTTGTATTTTTTATAAGATTATTCTCGCTATAGTGTGATGTTTGTGGCCAATTTAGAGTAAGAAAAGCGTCCAAAGTCTATTCAGTGAGGTTTTCCTAACGCTCACTTTTCTGTTAACTTTCCATGAAATGTAACATTGTTATATACATTATATACAATGTATATACATTATATACAATGTTATATACAATTTGCCTCAATACAACTCTTCAGCTGTTGATTTTATAAATCACTCTGGTTTAGGACTCACCCTATATCTCTGTGTGTTATTTCTTATTTCCACTTAGTAGTTCGTCTAATATTAAAGAGAAGAAATAAGAAGACCTTAAGGAAAGTAGTAATAATGGAAATATTAAATATGAGAAACTACAAATAACAAAAAGTTATTGGTAATCTTTATGAGAATCAAGTACATAACTGGCAGAAGTTAGCTGCATTATATCTGAGTAATTGGAAGAACTATGACCTTTGTTTTTAAAAAATATTTCAGCTTTCAAAATTGGCTTTTAGACAATGAAACATTAAAAGAAACAATTTAGTTGTGTGGTCAGACATATTTTTATAGAGACACTCTTCTTTTTTTCTTTTCATTCCAAACAAGGATATGATCCAGGGAAGAATAAATAAGTTCTATATTTTGTTCATATTTTATCTATTGCATGTGTTTTTCAAGAGAACTATATATAATCAAAGATATTTAGTACTTGTAATTATAGCAGAGATTATCAGAAATATATTAATTACTTTAAACAATCTCTAAACATCGATGCCAATCATTGATTGTGGTTACCTAATGCAGATCTTACCCAAATGAGGAACATTTGACCCTATGTAATAGCATACTCAAGTGGTAGTATGTGTATTATGAGAACAGAAATAATGAACAATTAACCTAGACTGCAAATCTGATTTTAACAAATGCATCTGAGAAGACAAAAAATATTGCTAAAGACTTTTAGAATGCTCATTCAGCATCCTTCTTTATTCTAGTTTGAAGTACAGTTACCAAGCAACGGATGATTGCTTGTGTGATACAATATAGCCACTGCAATGGTTTGAGCAGAGGTGGCGTCCTCTCCAAAACTCATGTTGAAACTTAATTTCCAATGCAGTAGTATTGAGACTTGTGATTAGGAGATAATTAAATGATCAGGGCTCTGGCCTCCGGGATGGTATTGGCACCCTTATAAAGGGCTGAAAACCAATATGGTATTCTCTAAAAATGCTAAGGGAATGAATATAAAGTGTTCTCACCATAAAATGATAGCTATGTGAGGTAATGCATATGTTAATTAGCAAGATTTAGTCATTCTACAATGTATACAAACTTGAAAGCATCCTGTAATTCACAGGAAATACAATTTCCTATGTCAATTAAAAATATTAAAATACAAAAATTAATTAGTTAAAAATTGCAAAAATAAAAATAAAAATGGGCTCCAGGAGCTCAAGTTTGAAAGGAGTGCTCACTTATCCTTCTGTCCCTCGTGCATATAGAACACCATGTTACTCTTCACAGGAGGATGCAGAAACAGTCTAGTCTTTGAAACAGAACAGCTTTCACCAGACATCAAATCCAGTCCATCAGTATTGTACTTGCCAGCCTTTAAAAGGAAAAAAAAATAGATTTCTGTTGTTTTCTTTTTAATTGCCTAGTCTATGATATTCTGTTATAGCAGTACAAATGAACTAAGGCAGTCACTTTATGAATTTTTTTCACTGGTCTTTCTGAAGTTAGAATTTATAAAAGAAAAACAAGAAGAAAGATTTTACTAAGTAAAATTGTGAAACTTTAACAATAAAATATTAAATTAATAAATGAAATATGGATTCAAACTATAGCCAGTAAAATTATTAGCAGTCAAATATTTAATGAATAAAATCTGTTAAAAAGACAAACAACCTAACTGAAATATGCAATCATGAAACAATCAATTCCAAAAATAGACTTCTTTAATATGGTCAATAAATATTTGACAAAAATATTTAATATCATTAATAATCAATATCAAGCTAATATTGTTACTTGTTTATAAAGTTTACAAAGCTGTGAAAGAATGATGTGATGTCCTCTTAGTGACTGAACACCCAAATGGTTGGACTAGAAATTGGTACAGCTTTTCTGGAGGGCATTTTGGACAGTAAAGGTCAAAGACTGAAGAATCCCCAAATCTCTTAAGAATTTTACGTTTTATAATTCTTGAAATACTTTTAAAACTGCCTAAAATATATTAAAAGAAATGTCTATGATCATATTACTTACATACAAGAAAAAAAGCTTTAAAAAGCCATGTAAATTTTGTATAATAGAATACTGAATTGTGTCCTACGATGAATAAATAACATGGTAGGTATATATTTACCAGTTTTAGTTTTTAAGATTGTTGCCATTTCCTGTTACTGAACAAAACTGGCTACCAAGTTACTTCATGTCATAATGTCCTTTTAAAATTCATATAACATAAGCAAATTTGCATCTGAAAACAAAAATTTTGCTATAGTCTAAAATATAAAAAAATGATTATATTCATATTGTAAGATTATTGAAGCTTTTTCTTTATTTCCTTTTTCTTTGTTGTATTTTTTTTATGATAATTATAGAATATTGGCAAATTTGAAAAAACAGCAAAAATCAAAATCCCCTTTTTTTGTTTTGAGACAGAGTCTCACCCGGCCCCCGGGCTGCAGTGGAGTGGTGCCATCTCAGCTCACCGCAGCAACTTTTGCCTCCTGGGTTCAAGGGAGTCTCCTACCTCAGCCTCCCAAGTAGCTGGGATTACAGGCACATGCCACCACACCCAGCTAATTTTTGTACTTTGAGTAGAGACGGGGTTACACCATGTTGGTCAGGCTAGTGTCAAACTCCTGACCTTGTGAATCCCCCCACCTCGGCCTCCCAAAGCACTGGGATTACAGGCCTGAGCCACCGTGCCCGGCCTGATGGAGACATTTTTAAGAACATTTTGGAAAATATCAATGGGAACTAGAGAAAAATAAGTCATAAGGATTATACTAGAGACCACAAAGCCAGATAAAAAATAATCAATATGACTCAGAGCTAGAGTGTATTAATATTATAGCAATTACTCAAAAAATATGCCATCTATGAAAAGCTATAGAGTGGCTTGTGATTAGGAATGTTCTTATTTACCAATAAGAAAGAAAGGTGACAGTATTCAGAAATGGTTGTTTCACAAACAATGGGAGCTTTGAAAAGGGAAGTTTACCAGGGCAAAGGATCAGAGTGCCCATGAAAACTTTGTGAGGGTAGAAGGCAACATGACTTCAGGATGGAGGGAATTGCCACCTGTCGTGGATACTCTAGCCATACTGTACATTAGTGACAGTGAGAAAGGACGATAGCGCTAGTAAAGAGATAACACATAAAAAAGGAATTAAATCAATTCCTAGTTTGGCCCAAGTTGAAGGAACAATAAATAAAAGTTAAATATTTTAGTATAAATAGGATATTTTAAAAAATTAGCTCATATATAGTGCAATGAACTGCTTTTTGAGATTGTGATTTTCCTCTTGGTGAGTTTGTTCCAACAAGATAGAGGAATGAATATTATTGGCATTGCTACATGATTCTTTGTTAGATTAGAAAACGTATTCTTTAATTTATACCTTCCCTTTAAATTTGAAAATTAATAAAGTCAATAAAGCCTGTATAGAAAAAAATGCAATCTTAACTTGAACTAGAAGCTTAACTTTCTTAGCTCAATTTGAAAGAGTATAAAAATCCACTCCATTAAAGCAAATGCATTATGAAATATCTTATTTATCCTCTTAGGAAGAGCTAGAGCAGTGCTGTGCAATAGAAATATAACTTGAGCCACAGTGTAATAATAAATTTTCTAGTAGCTTCATTAAGAAATGGATTAAATTAATTTTTATAGTAGATTTTATTTATCCCAATGTATCTAAACTATTATCAATTCAACAACTAATCAATAATAGAAATTATTAATGACCTGTTTTATATTATAAGTCTTTGGCATCTGGTATATAATTTATACTTAGAGAATATCTTGATTTAAACACTAAATTTTTATTAGGAATATTGGATTCATACATGGATTTCATAAATTTACAATTGAAATAATAGATTCACATACCCAAGTTGTACTAAATGAAGTGTTCTAATGGCTGAAATAAGTATTAGTTTTTTTAAATTAAATTTTAAACAATTAAAACTAAATAAAATTAAAAATTCAGACATTCAGCTGCACTAGCAAATTTCATGTAGTAGGTTACCATGTGTGGCTATGTAGCTACTTTGTTAGACAAAACAAGGCTAGAGAATAAAGCCAGGAGAATTTCCCTTGGTGGAATTATGAAGAAAATATTGAAAAAAAAAAAAAGAGTATTTGTAGAGTGGGAATGAGATGGAAGTTATAGTCATGAGACATTATTACAGGGAAAACCAAACTTTCTTCCACTCCCAAAACATGTTAGTTTAGCTCTTTCATTTCATTTTATCTTTGAATGATTTACATTTATCTTGTGAATATATTTATCTTGCCCATATTTTCTACATACAATCTTTAAAAGCCCTGCCTTTGTTATATATTTTACCTAAAGACAAATATAAAAATAGTTATTATTTATCTAGCATCATATGGCCTTTATTTCATTTAATATTCATAACAAACCTGTAAAGTGCAATATAAGAAAATGGTAGCAAAGCAAGGTTACCTAGCTTATGGTCACACAGCTAGAGAGAACTAGAACAAGATAGAAAACCTAGGTCACTCTGACACTTAAACATACTTACTAGACTCTTGATAAATAATTATATTAGACAGTGCAGATCTTCCATCAGCCTTGGGCCACAAAAGATGGAAGAGTAGATGAGCTCCTGGAGGACATGCACTAAAACTCACTCCATTCATAATGCTGCAAGTGGTATTTATTTCCCACATAAAGGAATGCAATGGAGGGAGAGGAGGTATGGTTTGGAAATGTTTATAACACCAATTCCTAAGCTTGCAACATAGTATTAAGGAATTAACTGGAAAGTATCTCTTAGGCAGTTATCTCATTATATTTCCCTGAAAATACATCTCAAGACAAAAATAATCACAAGCTGATCTCTTTGCAGGGAAAAATTTAAAAAACTGTATGCTATATATTTATCCTCTGGTTTTTTCTTTGGTAAATTAGATTTGTCTAAAAAAATTAGCATTGCAATTGTATCAATAAAAGACAATAAAGTGAACAATTTTCTTCTCCTTTGTTCTTGTCCTGAGTCCCAGAAGCCAGCTGGGGAGTTTTTTTCTGAAATGTGCTGCCAGTTATATATTTGTATTTTAATAATCGACTCATGTTATTGGGTTTTGCCTAAAATCAGCCTAAGAAAGGGACACTGCAGGGCTAAAGCGGAGGTAAGATTTGCAAAGTCCAGATGAGGTTTGAGTCACATGAATGAAAAGCAAGACCCAATTCAACCGTGCAGGTTAGAGTCTGCTCTGTGATCAAGTGCACCATTTGGAGAAGTGAATACTAATAACATGTTGTCAAATTATTATAATAATGTGACCATTTAGCAAATTCATAGAGCAAAATTGAAAAAAAAGGACTTTCTAACTGACTTTCAAAATGTATCTGAATATGTAATGAATCTGTTTTTTTCCTTTCCTATCCCTCATTTGTGGCTTTAGTCTAATTCACTTTTATCTGGTGAATGGCCTCCTTTGGGTCTCCTTGAGCCCATTGTTGCACTGCTCTACCCCTTTTCCTCACAAATAAGATTATGGAAATGCAAATCAGATCAGGTTATGTCCAAGTTTAAAACCTTAGCAAAAGTTTTGGTTTATAGTAAGAAAAATATTGAAACTTACTAGCTGTAAAGCCCCCATGTACTTTTCAGTCTTTACCTTTTTTCTTAATTGACTTACCACTTATCTTACTCAAATTATTATTCTATCATTGGAGTACATCTAACTGGTGCCATTTTGAGACCTTTGCACTTGCTGTTATTCATGAATGAACCAGTCTATTTCCCATTTTCATGCATCTCCTTCTCATTAGTAAGTTTCAGTTAAAATGCCACCTCCTTAGATTCTGCCTGTCTTATTAATCACTAAATCACCTAGTGAGTGTCTAAAAATATTCAGTGACAGCCTAGCCAAATTATAGAGTTATTTTAATAGAAATATACTGTAAAATAGTAAAGTTGGTACATTTCTAGGCATATTTCTATCAAACAAATTTAGTTTTTTAAAAATCTGGGCTTATCAAAATATTATTGGGTCAGATAATATGAGTAGTTTTTTAATAAATGATTTTAAGAAGTTTCTCTCCCTTAGTGGTATGTTGTATCTTGATGGCAAGAGCCCATTATTAAATTTTTAGAATATTTGTAAAATTATTAAAAAGACATTATTAAAAATTAAATTATATAAACTTACTGTTAAACAAATGATGTTAAGAAAAAAAGATAATAAGCACTCAAAACCCACGCATACTTAATTGCTTTACTACCTTTTACTATAATCTAGGCCAGTGTTCAGCAAATATTTTAAAGATAGGGCTGGAGAGTAAATATTTTTAGCTTTGTGGCCTATATCATCTCTGTCATAACTACCCGACTCTGTCCTTCCCATGTAAAAGCAGCCACAGTCACTGCACAAATGAATGAGCATGGCAGTATTCAACGAAGCAAGACAGATTTGGTTCAGAACCTGTCATTTGCTGACACCCATCTCTAGATTCTTTGCTTCTCTCAGATACATATAATAGAGATGCTTTAAAATGATGTTCTAATGTGCGTTTCTCCCCAAATCCACATTGAGAGATTTCATATTAGTAGCTTACAATTTGCCATGAAGGGAGTATTTATATCACTGAAAGTAGCAATGCTACTACTCAGATCTTTTAATTCTCTCCAGAAAGCTGGTTGTTAAATATTTACCAGCATGTCACATTTACCCCTGTCAAGAAACAACGACAACAACAAGATTATTCAAGCACTTTTTTCTTTTTTTCTTTTTTTTTTTTTGAGACAAAGCCTCACTCTGTCGCCCAGGCTGGAGTACAGTGGCACGATCTTGGCTCACTGCAACCTCCGCCTCCCAAGTTCAGGCAATTTTCCTGCCTCAGTCTCCTGAGTAGCTGGGATTACAGGTGTGAGTCACCACTCCTGGCCTATCCAAGCACTTTTTAAAGATCATAAGGCAGACCTTATTCAAGGCGGGGTCATGGCAATATGTACAGGGGATCTTGCGGCAAGAGAGTGACTGGGCTTAATTCCGACTTCAAAAAGGACAGGTGGAGTTTTAGAACCACGGACTATGATTAGGGTCAGTGGATGGAAAATTGCTAAGAGGAAACACCAAGGTTAAGAGTTTCCTCGCTAAACTAACTTGACAGGATTACTGCTGAAGGCCGGCCAGGATGGTAAGATCCAAAGGGTGGTCAGATATCAAGCATGGGGGATTTTGGTAAGCTGACTTAGCAGGATTCTTGCTCATACTAGATTCTCCAAGGATGGAGAGGGAAGACCAAGCCCTAATCAATGAGATGATTTTAAAGGAGTTTGATTATAGTTTTGGTTTAAGAGGCTTTTATTGTTGCCCCTTATTTCCCCACCCCCGCCACCATAGAGCTTGCGGGTAAAACTTGAAATAAGAAATACCACACTTGTAAGAAGTCTGTTTCTCTCAGGACATCTGTCGTGCTGTCAAATATCAGGATCTGACAGGAACGGGGAAGACTTCACATTCCTCTTAGGTTACAACACAGCTGCACATTTAGAGAGTTTTACAAATATATAAAAATAGCATATTATGTCAGTGATTAAAATACATTTAGCATCTCAACTTCACTCAAGACTTTGCAATGTATAATCAATGTTAATATTCAACAAATGTTTATGGATCACCATTTAGATACCAGGCAGTAGGCATATATCTGTATAAAAGTTGCATTAGTAAATAAAATAGAACTAAGATGAAAATATAGTCAACAGGAGGATATAAAATGCCAGCAGGTGGCTTGGGGTAAATTAAATTTTTAAATAGAATGCCCAGAAAATACCTCACTTTAAAGCAACGTTTGAGCAAAGTCTCAAAAAAGCCGAAGAAGAAATCTGTATAGGAGGACAGTGGGAGAGGAGGGAAAGTTTTAGGCCCTGTGAGCAGCAAGTGCAGATTCCTAATGCGGGAGCAGGTCGCAAAGTTCCAGCAACAAAGAAGCTAGTGGCTAGAGCAGAGGGAGTGAGGAGGAGGATTAAGGAGTCATGGGGAACAGGGATGGAAAATTACATCATTCATGTAGGCTATCAACAGGGTTAGGGCTTCTCCTTCTTCTAAGTTTGGACACCTTTGGAAAGTTCAGAGCAGAAGGAAATTTGATCTGGATTCAAATTTAAAAGAATTATTGGAGAACTAGGACATGTGGGAATGATGGAATAGATGAAGCAAGATTGCAAAATGTTGATAATTGTTGAAAGCTGGTGATGGATTCATGGCAGCTCATTATATTTTTTCTCTCTATTTTGTGGAAGTTTCAAAATTAAAAAACAAAAAGAATATTTTAAAAAAGGATTGTGTTATAAAATTGACTCTAGAGAATGATGTTTGCAAGATCAGTGGGAGGCTACTGCAGTCATACTGGCTAGAAATGGTTTTGACTTAGACCAGATCAGTGAAAGCGGTGATAATTAAGACAGAGCCAGGTTCTTGGAATATTTTAAAGGCAGAGCCAAGAGTAGTAACTAAAGAAATTAAATGTGTGAAAAATCTTTTTCTTTTTCTTTTCTTCAAGGCATTCTCTCTTATTTATTTCTGTATTTTTCACCCCAGCATTTTCACACTATTGAGACAAAAGATGGTGACATTAAATAGATTTTTTTTTTTAGGAAAAATATTTGTCTTTCTCTTTTTATTTTTACTTGTATGGGTCTTATTTAACCTTTAGCAATGTGACTGTCATTAAAGGTGTTTTATGTGCTTGGCAATAGATGAGACTCTCTCCTGTCCAGGTTTATGAATTCCAGTCACCAGAGTCTCATTTAAGCCAAGAATCTCAGGTTGTCACTACTCTTAAGAGAGAATCACCGTCTCACTCAGCATTTGTCTGTGTTAAAATAATGCCATCTGTTGTTAGTCAAGCTGTAACTATAGGCTCACCTGCAAAGAAAGATGTTGAGTCTTGCCATGAATTATGCCCATTCCAGGCCGTGTTCCAGCCTTCTAAAGGAAGAGAGTCTGTTTCAGATGCTAGTAACACTGCATGTAATTAGGTATTTGGAACAAATAAAAAGTAATAAATTTATTTTCTCATATTAAAAAATTAGTCAATTTATTTATTCATCTCCAAAATATTATTTGCCTTGGTAAAATTTGAAAGGGCACAGTTAAAGATACTCCTCCTAGTACCAAACATTGATATGCAATTATATTCTGCCTATTCTCTAGATGAAAGCTAGCATGATGGAAAACTAGGGTTGCATAAAAATTTCTCAAGAACCACATCATAAAAATGTTTAAAAGTATAGCTAAGATCTTAAGAGAAAATGAATATTACAGTGAAAAAACCTGAAGAGGTGAATGAAAGTCACTTGGTGAAGTGTAAAAACTTATCCTATGGCTTCTCGTAAAATTTAAGCCAAAGGAATTATGCGCCTTGGTTACTAAGGGATTTGATCTTACTGTCAAGTGTGAGGCAGATAGTTGGAGGTGGATGAGATGCCCAAATAAAGCTGAGCTGTTCGCAGAGAGAAATTGGAAAATAGAAGGAAATTCATTCTCCAGGACAGGATGATGGCAATGAAGCTCATCTGTCCCTGTCTGAACTCTCACTAAAAAGGGAAGTTATTGTCACCTAAAATACAAATGCCTCAGTTTGTGCAGCCATCAGGTTTAGAAATGTAAATCCATAATCCCCAAGATAAAAAATTAATACAGTGATAAGTTATAGATAGGCAATATTTTCAGGATGCTTTTCAGGAAGCAAATACATAGCCCATCAGGAAACATGCTTCAAAACTCAGTCCAGAAGGGATACTTGTCTCCTGCCACTCACATGAGTTCATGTCACAAAATTGCAAAAAAAAAATGAGAAAATAATTTGTCATAATTTAAACTCAAGCATAACAGCAGGATTCTCAGATAACAGAGCAGTGATCAAAAACAAGGAGTAAAATGCAAATATGCAAACCTATTTTTAAAAGTTTTAAAATAATTAATACATTTAAAAAAGGAACCACAAGCAGAGGAGAAAAAAAAGAATGAGAATATTTGAAAAAGAAATAGATAATGTTTCTAAAGAAGACAAATACAGTAATTGCAGAAGAAAAGTAATTGAAAAGGTAATATAGAAATGAGGAGAAGTTACAAGACAAGGAATGAGAATGAGAAAGAATGGGAGGGACAAGCCTAAAAGAAATAACTGCTAGGAATTTTCCAGAATATTGTGCAAACACAAATTCTCAAAGACAGTGTGCACAATTTTCTGAACAACAAAAGAAGCTATAACTTACACCGGGATTTCATGTTATAAACTGTAGAATCCTCAAGATTGAAAAATCTTAACCGTGACAGGACAAAACAATTGTCTTTAAAAATGCATGTTAAACTGATCACAGGCTTCCAATAACAATACAGACCAGAATATAATGGAATAACTCTATCAAAGTGCTGATGGAAAAACATCAAATTCAAAATCTGAATTACATATAAAAAGTATACATGTAAAGAAAGGTGATTCCCACATGAAAAAGTAGAGTATAAAAAGTAATGTGAGTTTCTGTTACATTATTTTTGTCTGTTTGAAATATTTATGTAAGATTAAATTTAAATTTTAGAAATTAAATCTTAAAAGAAGGATGCCAATTTATTGAAAGAATATTTGAGTATTTCATGAAATGTTTCAATCAAACAAAATGTGAAAAGGAAAGAAAATAGATATTTCCAGATACTGCAGCAACAGAAATCGTGATTTTTCTATCCATAACCCTACAGTGTGATTTAGCTCCACAATTCTCATTTACTCTTTCCATCTGTTCAAATTGTTCAGATGACTATGTATCAATTGTTAATGATTAGAAGCAGATATTAATTGAGTCCCGATTCCATAAAAGGGAAAATCATTGTCAACCAATCTTTCACTCCATGAATTTTCTATTAAATTCTATCTTTTACTGCTTGACACATACACATTTCTTCTTTTTTATCTAAAGATGTCCTCACTTAGTATGCTATAAACACTTTTGCTACCTCTATAAAGAGAGACAATCCCAGATTATCTCTGAATACCCAATCCAGATTTGATATCAGGGTGCCAGTCTTGTCCACATCCAGGCTCTGTGGACAACGAGCTGCTTTACAGTACTCAGTCTTGCTCAGATCTCATGTGATTCTTACTATCTATTTCACAAAGGGCTAGTGATTCAACATTCAACTCATTTGTAGGGAGCCATTGTTTATGTGTCAAGCAGTTATCAATGCTTAGAATAAATTAATAAATACAACTTTATATTTTGTAAGAGAGGAAAGCAATAAAGTATTTTAATAAATAATAATACATAGAGTATATTAGAATTTCATAGTGCTTGGAAAAAAATAGAATATAATAAAGTATATTGAAAATTCTGCAGAGGAAAGGGCAGCTCCAATATTATTTTAGGTGGTCAGGGTAGTTTCATTGCAAAAGTGCCATTTAAGCAAAAACATGAGGTAAGCAAGTTCAGTTGACATGTCTGTCATCTGAATGAAAAGTGCTGCAAGCACAAGGAAGGGTCAGTGCAATAACTCTAAGGTAAAAGAGTGGTCAGAACAGTGACTAAGTTGGAGAATATAGATGAGACAAGTAATGGAGATTCCAGGCATGAAACACCACATTGCAGCCTCTCTAAGGATGTTGACTCTTAAGGCTGTGTGAAAATCAAGCCTTAGCAAGCATTACAGGTTGAATTATATCAGCCACAATTCACGTGTTGACATCCTAAACTCCAGTATCTCGGAATATGACCTTATTTGGATACAAGGCCATTGTCAATCAAATTAAGATGAGGTCATTAGAGTGGGCGCAAATCCAATATGATTGGTGTCCTCATAAAACAGGGGAGTTTGGAGGTAGACACACAAAGGGAGAATGCCATATGAAGATGAAAATAGAGATTTGGGTGATGCTTTCTGAGCAAAATGATGTTAAATATTGTCAGCAAACCAACAGAAACTAGGAGAGAAAGCATGGAATAGATTCTCTTTCTAAGCCCCCAGAATGAATCAATGCTGCTGACAGCTTGATTTTGGAATTCTAGCCTGTAGAACTGTGAGAAAATAAATTTGTGTTGTTTAGACTATTCAGTCTATGGTAATTTGTTATGAAAATCCTTGCAAACTAACAGTAGGAATTGAGCAAAGGGGTGAAAAGATTCTACAAAAGTTTTAAAATAATCACTCTAGCTCTTCTATTGGGTAAGGCAGGCAAAAATGGAAGCAGGAAGACTGCTAAGCAACTTATTGCATTAATTCCAACAATTCAGGTCTCAGATCAGAACTGAAATAGTAGAGATATTGAGAAGTTGTCAGATTCTGGATGAATTTTGAAGGTACAAACAAAAGGGTTTCATGATGGATTGAATGTGGGTTGTGAAAAGAGGAGAAGTCAAGGGTAACTCAGGTTTCTGTCATGTACAGTTGGAAATATGGAGATGTCATGAATTAAAATGTAGTGATAGAGCAAGGACTGAAATCGGTTTCCCACTCAGTTTTTTCTGACTCCCAGAATAATGTCCTTGACCTTGGAATCAATACTGGATAGATGTGCCAACATTATATTATGAGAGTCTTTAATCATAAGTACACACACATTCATGTATATAGAGATAGAGAAATACACACACATACACACACACATACACACATACACAAACATATGTGTCTCTTGTATTTTAATTGTGATGACTGAAATGTTTTAATCCTAGCATATCATTTTCCTTCATCTCCCTTTCTTCCCTAATATGGAAGCTAATTATCTCTTCTGTTAAAGTAAAAAATATTTTTTGACTTTTTAAATTTAGTTTGAAAGAACTGCAGTAAGTAAGAATTGCTGTTTTTAATCCATTTGTCAGAACAGTAGGGAAAGCACATGCTCTTGAATGTTCTTCATATTTTTATTATAATTATTCTATATTGAATAATTTTTTCTCAGTTGCTCTCTACCCTAAAAAAATTTTAAAATGCTATTTATAAAAGAATAAGAAAAATTATTATTTTATAAATAGCATTTCTGATTATTTTGTAGGGTAGTAGAGCACACTATTAAATAGCTGAAAATCCATGACTTACGTGGTGACAATCTCGGAGAAGAGCTTGTAGCTTTCATGACATAGTGCAGTAGACTCATCCCTGATGTTGTAAATATTAATACTAAACAAAGAAATCCCCTTTACTTCAATGTCCTAAAATAATTACCCATAACTGACTGTTGCATTATTCCCAGAACAAAAAATAAAATCCTTAAAAGTCTGTGTTTTCTTGAAATATCTCATATCCACAGAGATGTGATCTCATTTCTTAAAATGAGGAGAAACATCAAAGAAGCTACAGATGAAGTTTAAATCAATTTTCCTTATGATCAGAATCTATACAAATTTATCACACAGAAAGTGGCACCTACAGTGGCAGTTGTACATCCTTTCATGTGATAAATACTTGAAGGTAAAATAATAACTTGAATGAAGTCTATTAAAAGACCTCTAAGAGGGCATATTTACCTGGAAGAATAGAAGACTATTCATGATACAGAACATAAAAAATTATTTCAAGGAAGTGATATAAAGATTTACTTCCTTGGATGGCTTCCAATATTATGCTAGAAAGCCTCATTCTAAGTGTCTGGAACAGAGGAATCTTCCACAAGAGACAATGTGATCACAGTAGCAACAAAATGATGAACAGAAAATCTATAAGTGGTACTGACTTTTGGGTGGTAGTGTTGATGTTGTACTAGAATTCACTGGGAGTTCTTTAAAGCTATTGAGGAGCCATTGAAATGTAGATACCATGTTGAACATAGACATGCTATATATGAAACACTGGTACACAGAATTAATTTCAACTCCTCTTACATTTCATTCCGGCTTTGCAGAGTCTTGAAAACTAAAATGACTATTTCCCAGATTCCCTTAGAGCTGCAGTTCTGACTGGAAATTTATTCCTGTAAATTAGATGCACTTACATAAAATCAGAGGGTGGGAGAGACCCTCTGCAGCTGCTGTGGCAACTGCTGTGGAAAGCAGAGTCATCTAGGCTCCGGATGTTTCGGTAGCAGCATTCCAGTACTAACTTTGTGAGAGCCAAAGGGTGATTTTGCAGCATTGGTGGTGACAGTGAGAACGGCAGCCGTAGCAGCAGCAACAATGGCTATACCTTCTTCCAGTTTGCCTTTTTGTAAAATGGATTCAAGCTTATGGGAAAATAAAGATTAGAAGATGAGGGAAAATATTATTTTGAAGATCCAGTGTATTTGTCACAAAATGGTATGTGGCAGAATACAAAATAAACTATTAGGAAAGAGTTTTTTATACTATAAAAGCATGCAGAAATATTTGGTTTCTACAAAATAGAAAAAAAAATCTCTAAGAAAGCCACTCAAAAAGTTTGTGGATATTGCTATGGGAGTGATTCCTGGAAGTTCAGCCTAGATCCTGCCCTTGTACCCATGCCAAGGACTTTGTAAATATTTATTTCACTCTATAAATCACTTTAAAACACAAAGAAGCCTGAATGCAGAAAGTTTTCAAAACAATTCAGAGACATACCGTTTTCCCCTCCAACAAGGGCAACAAGCAGAGAGCCTTGAATTGATGCTTAGACTCAAGAGATTAGAGTATAGCTGGGCTCTGGAGTAAAGGACTTCTCCAGTATCTTACACACTGAGTGTACACACCCATGGCTTTGTGTCAGGGGAAATGCTTGTATGTTTAATTTCTTTCTCTTCCTTCCTTTCTTCCTTCCTTTCTTGCTTCCTTTTTTCCTTCCTTCCTTCCCTCCTTCCTTCCATTTCTTCCTCCCTCCCTCCCTTTCTCTCTCTCTCTTTCTCTCTTTCTTTCGTTCCTTACTTCCTTCTTTCCTCTCTCTTTCTTGTTTTGTCTTTCCTTTCCTTTTCTGTCAAAACTGAGTCTTGCTCTGTCACCCAGGCTGGAGTTCAGTGGTGAGAGCTTGGCTCACTGCAACCTCTGCTTCCTGGGTTCAAGCAATTTTCCTGTCTTAGCCTCCCGAGTAACTGGGATTACAGGTGTGTGCCAGCACACCTAGCTAACTTTTGTATTTTTAGTACAGATGGGGTTTCACCATATTGGCCAGGTTGGTCTCAAACTTCTGACCTCAAATGTCTGCCCACCTCAGCCTCCCAAAGTGCTGGGATTACGGTCATGAGCCACCACGCCCGAGCTAAATTCTACATTGCTTATTCAAAACCTGAGTGATCCTTGACCTCAAAAACTAAACCAAGAACAAAAAATGATCTTTCTCATGGCTAAAAGTAAGTAAAAACAAAAAAATCATTTGAACAAGAGGCCTTACCCTATATTCCCACTATCCACCTTCAATAGGGCTATATATTTGTCCTATTTTCTTTTTTCCCAGTTTTCACCATTCCTGTAAAAAATATGAAAAAACAAAAACAAAAGCCCAGCCATGTGCCTGTTTTTCTGAGGCAATCAATCCATCAAATGAATAAATGAAAGTTGAAAAACATAGGCTCCAGGAAAAGCGTCACCACTAGATATGGCGTACGGATTAAAAATGCCAGGCCCTCAAAAACATTGTAAAGTTAAATTCCCATCAAATTATTCCCCAAACAAGATCTGGAATACTCTAAAGAATATAATTCTGTTTAACAACTTTTATCTGGTACTTTACTATTTATTAATTAACACATTTTCCTGAGGCAATTTAATGAAGGGTGCAGTTGAAAATGCTCACTCTATTTTTACAATTAAGTTCAAATTAAAATAGGGCAGAATTTTTATGTCTATACTATCTTTTTTCCAAGCATGAGCAATTTATATTTTTTCATAAATAATCACTTTTTTTGGTTAAATCAACAATAAAAATGCATGTTCCTTCAAATATAGTTTTTGAAATTACGTATTTCAGAATACAACATTAAATAATTCAAATAAAGCTGCAATCAGAAATCTTTAATACAGAAAAGTGAGAGAAATGAGTCTTTTTCAATACTCTAGAAATTATTTTACTGAAATAGACTTTTTTTCTGCAAAATAAGAATGCATTTTCAATTGATCAGTTATCACTATGTCTGATTATTCCATGAAATACATATTAATATAAGTAACATATTGAACAGTAATGATTGAATTTGTATTAATATTAAATGATTATTCTCTTAAGACTGTTAGCACGTGGAGATTGTATACACAGAAAAGAAACTGGAGACCAGGTTGGTGGCTCACACCTATAACCCAATATTTGGTAGGTCTAGGTGGGCAAATTGCTTGAGCCCAGGATGTCAAGACCAGACTGAGAAACATAGTGAACCCCCATCTCTACAAAAAATTAAAAGATTAGCTGGGTGTGGTTGTGTGTGCCTGTAGCCCCAGCTACTCTGGAGGTTGAGATGAGAGGATCACCTGAGCCTGGGGAAGTCAAAGCTGCAGTGAACTGCAATCACATTACTGCACTTCAGCCTGGGTGACAGAGTGAGACCCTGTCTCAGAAAAAAAAAAAAAAGAAAGAAAAGAAAGAAATTAAGAATATTTTTAGCAAAGAAAGAGAGAGAGAAAAAAAACAGTATTTTGAGGTAGAAAATCATGGGAAACAGTAGGCTGACATTTTTGCAGGTTTCTATGTGTTTTGTTTCAATTGATCCACATCAAAGTCCTTTATGGTAGATATATTTTTATTTTTCTTATTTTCAAATCTAAAAACTTAGGTAACAGAGAGGACTACTAGATTATTAGCACTATGCTTTTTTCTTTACTGATAAAGCAGGAATATAAACACAAGTTTTCTATTTCCAGAGACATTGCCCTTTCCTGTGTATTATCCTGAGGTTTAGTACCACCTTTATCATTAACCAGCTTTGTAATTTTGGAAACTGCTTAAATTCTCTGAGACTGAGGTTCTTCACTTATGATTAGTGGTTAAACTTCATGAGGAAAGTGATTAATTTTTTTTATGATTTTTGAATTTGGAATTGAAAGCAGCATTTAAAACAAGGGAAAACATATTTGCCCTCAATGAAGTCTGAGAAACATTCATTTCTAAGTGTCTCATTGGTTTAGACTCCAAGAGAGCTCAGTTAGAGACCGACAAGTAAGACTGCACCTCAGCAAATCAGTAGCAGAGGAAAAACCTCACTAGGGTCAACCAGGATAAGACTAAATGAAGACAATGTAATCTTTTAATTTCAAATTATTCATCTGATCAAAAACTAGACCAAAGAAATTAGCCTTTTTGTAAAATGGATTCAAGCTTATGGGAAAATAAAGATTAGAAGATGAGGGAAAATATTATTTTGAAGATCCAGTGTATTTGTCACAAATGGTATGTGGCAGAATACAAAATAAACTATTAGGAAAGAGTTTTTTATACTATAAAAGCATGCAGAAATATTTGGTTTCTACAAAATAGAAAAAAAATCTCTAAGAAAGCCACTCAAAAAGTATATGTAATGTTAAATAATTGTGATAATATTAAAAATTGAAATTTAAAGAGCAAATGCAATAGCTTTCCAATTGGGAAATGTTTAAAAGCAAGAGAAAAAAAAATAATTATAGTCACAGTGTGAATAAAATTTTAAACATGTAAAAATTAATATTACCATACCATCCTTTTATTTTTTACAATAAAAGACCTCAAAATAATGAACATTTTATATCAATACTGGAATTCAAGGTAAGATACAATTCTTATGCCAGTAACATGGAGAATTTTAATCAGAGGTGAGATAGATACCCTACTGATAGAAAGCTACGTTAGCTTTAAATATATTGATTTTACAAGGACTGTATCACCAAAGTGGTAATTAAAAAAATGACAATACAAAAATATTCTTGATGTTGGGACCATATCAAGGAGTAGGCTGCAAGAAGAAAAGTCCACTTAAAAAAAGCCACATCACTGATTCTTTACCATGTTCTAGGCATTATGCTAAGTACCTTACATGCCTTATCTCATTTAATTCCTAGAACCTGAGGTTCGTTCTTTTATTTTCATCAACTTACAGATGAAGAAATTTATAGTAATATATGAACAGAAGCCTACTCAATCTGATAGATGGATTATCAAGTCCTAATATTGTGCAAAAACAAAGAAAATTATCAAAGTTCCTTTCATTGGGGGTAGTTGAAAATATATTCATCATTTTTTTTAATTTCAAAGAAGTGTGCAGATAAAAGACAAAAATCCTGGGATAATGAAGTACCTTGTGGGCTAGCACCACTTATTGCCTTTACCACTCACTGAATTAGGGAGATGAGAGAAGGAAGTGGTTATCAGAACCCAGAGAAAGTAGCTGTCAGAGAAGATGCTACACAATAGTGGAGGTCATTGGTAAAAGCACACAGTCATCTCCTGGGGACTGGGAAGAAAGGCCAGAAGAATAATTACCCCATTTGAGCAAATTTCCCACTTTGAGCTTTTGCTGATGGCTCCCTTTGCCCCACACATGCAGATAACAGACCATAAGATCAGCTTTTTGGAACATAGAAGGAAGTAGAGAAGTACATAGAGTGACTACAGAAAGGAAA
Source organism: Cheracebus regulus (assembly GCA_963574635.1). NCBI lineage: Eukaryota > Metazoa > Chordata > Mammalia > Primates > Pitheciidae > Cheracebus > Cheracebus regulus. Next base: position 16,939 of record CAUYQU010013082.1, on the reverse strand, counting down.
ATAGAAACGACCCATTTTCATCTGGTTGTATAATGTGCAACCAAATAAAAATTGCCAAACAGATTATTATACGGTTTGGCTGTGTCCCCACCCAAATCTCACCTGGAATTGTAATAATCCCCACATGTCACAGGAGGGAACTGTTGGGAGGTAATTGAATCATTTTTCCCATGCTGTTCTCATGATAGTGAATAACTCTCATGAGATCTGATGGTTTTATAAAGGGCAGTTCTGCTGCACATTCTCTCTCTTGCCTGCTGCCATGTAAGATGTGGCTTTGCTCTTCCTTGCTTTGCACCATGATTGTGAGGCCTCCCCAGCAATGTGGAATAGTGAGTCAATTAAACTTCTTTCCTTTATTAATGACCCAGTCTCAGGTATGTCTTTATTAGAAATGTGATTTTTAAAAAATAATTTTGGATTTGGAATTTTAATCTTCTTGTACAGATCAGAAGATTCAATAAATTAAAATAAAGAGAAAGAGCAAGTGCCCTTAAAAAGTAGTATAAGAAACAGAAAACATCTGAAAAAACTACAGGAGAAGATAGAGTGTATGTGAGTAAGGACTTTGACTGGTTAATCTATCTATTTCTATTTTTTTTTCATTGTATAACACGAGGATGTATTTATATTTTGCTATTGTATTTAAAACTTAATCCCAGCACTTTGAAAGGCTGAGGTGAGCAGATCATGAGGTGAGGAGCTCGAGATCATCCTATCTAACACAGTGAAACCCTCTTTCTACTAAAAATGCAAAAAATTAGCCAGGCGTGGTGGCACACCCCTGTAGTCCCAGTTACTTGGGAAGATGAGGGAGGAGAATCACTTGAACCCGGGAGATGGAGGTTTCAGTGAGCTGAGGTCACACCACTGCACTCCAGCCTGGGTGACAGAGGGAGATTCCATCTCAAAAAACAAAACCAAACAAAACATAAAACCTGAAACTAAGCCACCACAACTTATTCTGTCAATTAAAAGACAGGGTTAATGTCTTCAGGATTGAGATCTCACTTCTGACAGTGGGTGACAAAGGATCAGGAAGAAGAACATGCCAGATACACTGCAGGAAGCCTAAGAGGCAAGCCTTAGTGAAAATCAGGATGACAGCCCACCAAATATAGTCAAAATCAAATATGTAGGGGTACCAGTCAAGATATAGACATGGAAAATTGTTAGTAAGGTAACAAGGAAGGATGAGAGAAATTTCAAATAAAATGGAGGTAGGGGTTCCCTGAGCAATTGCCTCAAAAGCCAGTTATCATAATCTTTATGGAGAAGAGGATCTCTTATTAAAATGCTCAGGTGTATATAGACAGCTTCCACATTATATATTCAAAGGACACTATGTTGCTTTTCTCACATCTTGGCTATACCTATTCAGAAGATTCAAATCAGTAAGTTAAGAAAATAGAAGTCTTTAATCCAAATCAACCTTTGATGATATTTTTCTGGAATAAATTCTAATTTGGTTCTCATTTTGCCCAGAAGAGTGCTTGCCATATGGTAGACAATTAATAAATGTTTTAATGAGTAATAAAAAAATACAAATGGTTCCAGGGTTGCAAGATGTCAGAATACTAAAGTGACTCAAATTAAATGTAGCACAGTCTCAGGAATTTGGTAATTTGTAGGATAAGTCTCAGACATATATCTAAGAGTCGTCAACACATTTGAAACTCCCATTGTGATGTTCTAATTACCCCATTCATTTGAAGGCTGATATATTAGATTTCTTTACAAGAAAGCTCCTTAGAAAATTAAGTATATTTGTGTTGGTTTCCTTTATTTCTTATCCTCTTTAATAAGACCATAAATGTTCAAGAATAAATAGGCAATAGTCCACAGGTGATAGTTAACCTTTTTCCTTCTGACTCACATAGTAAGAAATGTAACAGTCTAATTAGATGCCCGTGAAAGCTGAATCCCTTTTCCTGGAGAGAAGCCGTTAAGCCTGCTCTGTCGAGCTCCATAAGACCACATGTTATTACACTTCGTCTTTGCCACTCATCTGAGACAGTAACTTATAGGCAATCCAAGAATGAGTTGTTGAGAGCCTCTCTCGCTACCCAGGTAGTAATGCTTAGTGCCATTTCCAATGTACATAAAGGAGATGTCTCTGTTGTGGTATCTTAATAGATCCTGTAGTTCCCACATGTTTTGGTAACTGTTTGATATAATTGCTGTGTCTCATAAAAAATAAATTTTATACAGTAATACTCCAGCCTGCTGTGCTGCTTCACTTCAAGATAACTTATGGCTACTAGATTCCTCTGTACAATATTGGTCCATAGCAATAATAAAGTTGTCATCAAGAGGCTATGATAGACCACTTTGCATTATTCTAACTGCCTTTTTGTATTATAACTGTTTGCAACTTTATGAGGTCTTCATAAATATGATCAATTGCAATAATAAAGTGTTAAGGCATTTGTGGCAGCTTATTTTTCTCTGCCTCAAAACAGGAGCTGCCTTGCTTGTTGGTCTAATTTCTGTGATTGCATCCTTGACTGCCTGTAGAGCTCTGGGCTACGAAAGGAGCAACCAACTTAGCTTCCACAGTTGCTCCCTGGCTTTCAGGAATTCAGTGATTTATTCATGTAACTGTAAAACCAGCAGGTCCAAGAAACAGAGGGATAGCATTTGTGTCCTACATAAACGGGAAAAGGCAAGTCAAGTAATCCATACAAGCACATTTTTTCCAGTACTAGAAAGTTATGGATCATATTTTGTTATTCGAGTAATTTACTTGAAATTGTTTGTTTTCATTTTACAAATGACTTATGAAAATGTGCCAATTTACTTAAAAATAATAGAAAAATACATATCAGCAAAAACGGTAAAGTTGTCAAAAGAGATGCCTCCAAAAGAAGAGACAGATTATTCACAGGGATAAATGTAGTCTAATTATTTTTTAAAATAGATAATTCTTAAGATATTTGAAGTGTTACAAAGTGATAGGGGAAATAGTGCTGTCCTATTTTCATAGTGGAGGAAACACAGGCACCAAGCATGACACTGATAGTACAATAAAAGTCCCAAAGACCAACGGCACTTTTTAGGCCATCTGTGTTGCTTCTTTAAAAATATTTTTTAATCTTTCCTGAAATAAATACAGATGGCTTCATTCTTCTCTTTTCCAGAAATACTTTTCCCAATCCCTCAAACATTCATAAACTAAAAAAGTGAATTACATGTAGGCCAAATTACTTTCACTTATTCATTCATTCAAAAATAAGGAAGAAATAAACAAGCAAATAAGCAAATTAAATCAATAATTTAAATATTAAAGCAACTATTTTATGACGGTTTTTATATAAAATTTACATACAGGAAAATTTATTTTGTTGATTACTGTATATATTAAGCTGCAGTTTAATGAAATAATTGCATTACAAATTAGGAAAGCTTTAATGTACATACAATTTGACAGGTTTTCAATGAACAAGAAAAGCATTTGTTTTCTACAATTTATTTATATGAATTAAACACTTTGTTTGCTGTGCCTATGCTCCTATAGTATAAAGTGTAGAAATAAATTTCAGCATATTAAATCTCATGCTTTGAACTGTACAGTTATTTTATGCTTCCTGACTTACCAAATTATTTTGGCAGAAAGTTACAAAATTAATAAATAATGTATACCCTTAAAAATTAACATAGTTTTATTTTGTGTTCGTTAACCCTCATTAATTAAGACTGGGATTTTTTTAATGATACGATTGTAAATTATTTATATTCAATATGTCAGTAAATCATCTCCTGATTACTAGCCTGTGATCTCTTCTGCAGTTCTCTGACTCTTGTGGACACCCTTATACTACCTGGTTCCAAGTTTAGGACAGAAATCTTGAGATTTCCCAGTATTCATGTAAAACTCAAGCAGCTGAGAACTCTGCCTGGAATTATATGTGAACTATTTAATTTCTGGGACATCAGTGAGGGATATAGAAAATATGTCTAAGGAACAGAAGTATTTTAATACAATACAGTAATCTTCAGAGGCAAAGAACACTGGGTTCTGGAATCAAGCCCTGGGTCATACTCCAACTCTGGTCCTTACTTACCAGGTGCTGCTTGCAAAAAGACAGATTTGGGCACAAAGCAAAAAAAAAAAAAAAACAAAAAAAAAAACTTTCTGATAATTACAATGAACTCAAAAGGAAATAAAGTGTATTGAGAAGCAGTAAGGTTCATGATAAATGCCTGAGGAAATACACACAAACAAATGTAGCTAGAATGAAAGCATCAACATTTGTTTGGGGCTCATACCTTCTCTCTCTGGAGATTCTCTGTTATGGAAAAAGAACACTCCCTCATTACTTAATCATTTGTGTTTCCTCACCACATTCATCTCATGCACTCTACATCCTGACTTCCTGCGATTCCAAATTATCAAATTATTTTAAATAGGTAGTAATTCTAAAGGTTAAGGGCAAGTGTGGGTTAAAAAAATTACTGCTTTTTACATCATTTATATGAAATATGGACTTTCACAATCACCATCAAAAGAGGAGTTAGAACTACTGAATTTTTACTTTAATTATCTCTATATATTATCTTCCTTTATAAGCTCTACAAGTTCAAGGATGTAGATAATTTGGACACTATCCAGGAAGCAGCAGTGAAAATTATTAGGATGCTGGGAAATTGTCTCTGTTATTAAAGAAAGAAATAATTGGAGAGACTATATATTAGCAACATGCATTTTCAAGTATGCATAAGGCATATAGTCACTTTTTTCTTGATCCCCCAAATAAACAGCAGAAAAAGATTGGATTAAAATGATTCATAATTGTGAGTATACACCCTTTTTAAAAATATGAATATAAATTGGACATCAGAAAAAAACGAATTAGGATAGTAGACTCCTTCATATTTATTTTAAAAAGGCTTCTTTAAAGAGCAAATATGTCACTCACTGAATAAGGAAAACACTGGAGGAAGTGAAATTAAGTATAAACATTTTAGGAGTTTTCCTAAAGTGAAGAGCAAGTAAAAGCTGACAATAATACATCTCCTCTGAAATTGTAATTTGCATTCATGAGTATATTACTCAATAGCTTAATACAACTGAATAGGTTATTGTGTTCTCTCTTTTGAGTCTGTGCTCAATTTAATGAATGTTTAATTTGTCCATAGGTCTGTATTTGCAAATGAAATCAGAGGTCAAAATGGAGGCATTCAAGTATATTTTCTTCTGCCAAAAACTGTTGCAGTGTCAAAATTTAGAAATCGCAAGATTTGACATCAAAATATAGATATCTGTCTTCTCCGTGTAAAAACAAAACTCTGTAGGATAAGATGACTGTAGGTCTGCATCGTCGTGTGGAAGTGAGTAGCTGGAGTTGGGCAATAGCATCTACCCTTGAGATAGGTCACATGTGATTTTCTTCATCATGAATTTCTTCGTTCCCTGTTATGTATCAAAGACTCAAATAAGTCATTGTTTTTCATCTTAGAGCAGTTCCATTTAAACAATTTATCAACTTGTCCTCTGTATGCATTTATTTGGAATTGCCGATGTAACATGTTTTGTGTTTTCACATAGTCCATAAATCTGCAGCAATTCCATCTGTTTTTGAGTCGGGAAGTTCTTGTCATACGGTATATACTTGTGAGTGAAAAAAAAAAATCCAAAAGGTAGTTGGAAAATATTGGCATTTGACGCATGGAGAGATTAAGATATTGCCATATTGCTAAAATCTAATAAACTATTTTGGGCCGGTCGCAGTGGCTCACGCCTGTAATCTCAGCACTTTGGGAGGCTGAGGCGGGTGGATCATGAGGTCAGCAGTGCCAGACCAGCCTGGTCAACATGGTGAAACCTCGTCTCCACTAAAGATACAAAAATTAGCCAGGCGTGTTGGTGTGACTGTAATCCCAGATACTCGGGAGGCTGAGGCGGAAGAATCTCTGGAAGTTGGAAGGCGGATGTTGCAGTGAACCGAGATTATGCCACTGCACTACAGCCTGTGTAAAAGAGCAAAACTCGGTCAAAAAGAAAAAAAAAAACAAAAAAACTAAAACTATTCTTGTTTTTATTCATTTATTTTTCATCGTATATTAATACTTGTTATTACTTGGTCATAATTTTGCATTTTTATTATTCAAATTTTTAAAATCTTTCCTTTTAACATTTATTTAACAAATATCTAATCAAATACTATGCTACATAATCTCAGTACTTGGCATAAAAGCACGAATAAACCACTTTGTCCTCATGTAACTTATATTCTAGTGGATAAGTCACACAATGAGCAACATAAATAAGTCAATCATGTAACAATTTAGATAATTTAAGTGCACAAAAGTAAAGAAACTAAATGGAGGAAAAGGTGTTATAAAATGTCAGGATAATAATTAAAATTTTACATAGGCCAGACAGGACATTAGCTAACTTCTAACATGAAACTAACTCTTTCATCAAGATCTGGTTAAACTGAAGGAGATAGTTGCACAAATGTTACCTAATTATATACTTGTTCAATTTTGCTACATATTATGCATTGCTATCTATGTTATTTGCATTAATTTACCAAATGGAACACTGTAATTCGTTTTCCAAAAATAATATTGTTGGAATTTTGTACCGTTGCAAAATGTTACAATTTTAAAAATTATACAAAAACAACAAAGGGAATATATCTTAACTAGGGTAATGGTAATGTTGGTAAATACATATATAAAAGGTCTTTGACCTCTACATATAAGATGTGTATAATTTTTGTTATGATACACCTGGCTTAGGAAATAAAAGCAATAATAATATCTGGTAGTAGTAGTAGTACTAGTCCATTAATATCTTTCTATTTTCAGCCCTAAGGCTACTACCCAATCATCCAAAATTTCATCTTGAGCGTTTGTCGTCTCTCAGGCTTATACTAGAGATGTTATATTTATTATTTTATTTGATATTTATTTAAAAACTTTGAAATTGTCAGGATAGTTTCTAGTTTACAAATTAGGGTGCTAAGATGCAACTTGTATTTAAAATGAATTAAATGTAAAATAAAGTCACACTTTTCATAATTATCATTTATAAAATGTAGGCATTTTTAAATGTAAAATAATGTCACTTTTTTGCAATTACTATTTGGAAAATATAGACATTTTCCAATAAAATAGCTTATTTGTGTTCACATATAATGAGTTATTGTATTATTTTTAAATGAATTTATAAGTAAATATTATTTACATGTCTCAGTTTTAATTCATAATGTGTTAAACATACAACTGATCAAAACAGAAGCTCCTGTTTTTATCAGTTGGTGATACAGTAGTGAAAAATAATACAAAATGACTCCACAAATCTTCACTGTAGTGAGTGAGAGAGACATTTGAAGTTTTATTAACTAATGCTTTTAAATTAGCTATTATATGTCCTCTATGTCTGGGATAAATTTCCATGTGTTTTGTCCTTGCCCTGAGGTACTGGGAAATAATCACATAAGGCATGGTTCTCAAGCTTTTGTGTCTCAGGATACTTTTTTACTCCTAAATTTATTGAAGACTTCAAGGAGCTTCTTGTTTATGTCAGTTGTATATTTCACACAATTCTGAATTAAAACTAAGACAAGTAAAGAATATTTACTTAGGAATTCATTTTAAAATAATACTATAACTCATTATATGCCAACACAAGCTATTTTATTTGAAAATGTCTGTATTTTCCAAATAAAAATCATGAAAGAAGTGACATTATTTTACATTTTAAAAAATGCCTCTGATGTCAGGCTTCTCAAATGCCACCAAATTCTCATATCTGCTTCAGCATTCACTGTGTTTCAATATCTCACATCATAGAGCCTTGAGAAAGAATGAATGAATGAAAAAGATATCTTAGTATTATTGAGAAAATAGTTTTGTCCTTGCAGACCTCCTGAAATGGAGACCATGCTATAAGAATTGCTGTTCTAAGACAAACTGCATGAGATTATGTGAGGAAAGCACCTTGGAGGACAAAAAAAGGAATAATAAATATAACAATGGAGTTGCAAAGCAATTTATTTGTTATTTACATAGGGAAATGGCCAGTAGTGTTGAGTGAAACCTGGTGACTCAGTCATCTGAGGAAATCTAATACTAACCACCTACATCACCTTTGGTGTATCACATAAACACTCCAGGGACCTTTCATTTAAAAAAATAAGGAAGTTGAATTCTTTCCTCAAGCTTTCAAATGCAACATTAAGATTCTATCATTTTGCAAAAATCTAAATATTCTTTACATTTTTTTCCACCACTATCCGGAAGGGTTTATGTATCAGTTGAAGGCTAAATACAGAAATAGTAACATGTTTTGGAGGATAATTTTTCTGCTTACACCTGAAATATTAGCCTTATTTGAGAAGGCTTCTGAGAATCCCATGATGAGCAGAGGTCTTTAGAGTGAGAGAATAGGGATGAAGGAATTTTAAATCAATGAAAGGTTCGCAGAAAAGAATTTAAGCCCTTTACGAACCAGGAGTGGCTGTTAAGCCATTTAGCCTGGAAAGGCATAGAATTCACTCCCAGATACAGTATACCGACGGTACCTGGCAGATCCCGTGTACCATCGGTATACTGTATCTGGGAGTGAATTTGAGAACTCTGTGGTCCTGATCATTTTTGAAACATTTCTAAACACAACTAGTACTCACATACTGATATATGCAGCTACCATTTTATCTGAATTTTACATCCTTTTAATACATAATTTGTACTCATTCAGTTGTTCTATTCTCTTCCCTACTTTCTCATTTTGGGCTCTATTTAATCAATTCAGCTAGGTGAATTTCTAAGTTACACTGTATTTCTAATATCCATTTATAAAATATCCACCATTTTCTGAATAAGTGATTTTTCTTGTATTTTTATTCAAGTAGCATCCTTTCCTGCTTTGTCTAGTTTATAAACACAGAAAATGAAGGAGATTTTAGCCAATTTGTCAAGTGACTATTTTTCCTTCCTAAAAAGTCTCTAACAATTTAATAATGTATTATTATGTATTACATAATTGAGTATAACCTTACACCATAGGAGTCTTGAAAAATGAAATTCGTTAGAATAAATATCTTTCTAAACCATCTGTCCATCAATTGTAAGAATGAATATTCTTCCAAACCATCTGTCTGTAAGCAGTTCTTGCTATAAAAATGAAAAACTTGGCTAAATATAAACAATTGAGTATGTGCTAATTTCATTAATAAATGTAACTGGTGCACAATGGAAAAGAATGGAAAAGGAGAAAACAAAGAAAATAAATTATGTTAAATATGCAGATTAATTTACATGGAGTCAAAACTTTTTCATGTCAGCCTAAATAATAAATACAGAGAAATACTTTAAAAGATATATATATTTATTTGGGAATAGAGCATTGTAATGGGATTGTGAGTACCATCATAAACTATGTATGCTTTCAAGGAGGTAATGAAAGACAACAGTTTTTAAAGAAAAATATGAGGAAAGTCACATAATTGTTTTATGATAATTGTCCTTGGCTACAAGGATCAATAACAAGGGTTGCACCAATCTGAGCTTAAACAGGCAGTTGCTGGGCAGATGTCCTCACAGGTGTGTTTTTTAAGATTTTGATGGCCTCTGTGCAAGGTCACAATTTTTGCAATTATTTGTGATCATTTTTGTTATCAGCAGTTTATCCATGAGAACCCTCCCTTCACTGCTTTCCTGAGCACTATTTGTCAGTTTTGCTGATTTGTTTGTTTGTTTTTAACACAAGTGACACCATTTTGATTCTAACAACTTTCACAATGACTAGTTCTCCACATTTTCAACTTTTGTTTTATGACCCTAGCGTAGTCAAGGTTTCTTCTGTTTTTCAAAAAAGTGTCATGGATTCCTTCCTGAATTTATTTGTAGTTATTTATCTCCTTCATTTTTATAGCTGCTGGGAAGAAAGCATTTTTCTCCAAAATTCGTAACTGATTACTATAGATGTATGGCAAAGATAATTATTCAGGAGTTTATTTTTTAATTAGCTATGCTAATAAATTATAACTTCTACTTTTTCAAGTCTGTTTTGTTTGGTTCAAGCTAAGTAATGATGTAGCCAGAAAATAATAAATATTTGCCTAAATATGGTTAGCTTTGTTGTTTTGAATGACTTATTTTACTTCACAGCACTGTCAAAATTATGTTAAATAAGAAGGATTTTATAGCAAATGTCTTATTAAAAGCTAATATTATTTGTTTCTCTCAAATTTATTTTCTCTGAATTAAAGGAAGGTAGACACTCAGTTAAAAATATCAAACTTATCTAGGCGTGGTGGCTCACAGCTGTAATCCCAGCACTTTGGGAGGCCAAGGCAGATGGATCACCTGAGGTCAGTTCAAGACCAGCCTGGCCAACATGGTGAAACCTTGTCTCTATTAAAAATACAAAAAAAAAAAAAAAATAGCTGGGAGTGGTGGTGAATGCCTATAATTCCAGCTACTCTGGAGGCTGAGGCAGGAGAATCACTTGAATCCGAGAGGCGGAGGTTAAAGTGAGCAGCGATTGTGCCATTGCACTCCACACTGGGTGACAGAGCAAGACTCCATCACACACACACACACACACACACACACACACACATACAAATGTACAGAAAGTAACAAATTCAACGCTCATACTTCTCTTCCCCACTCATTGACCTCTCTTCAGAAAGTATTGACTGTTAAATTTTTATGTCTTTCAGGATGTTTTCATCTTTTTTTTTCTCTACTACCTCAAATAAGAAAATGCCTGTCCAAATTTATTTGAATTTACTCTAATTGCTTTCCATCATCTGTGAAGGTTCCAGAACCAGCCAAGTATATTATTATCAGCAGGGGCTCTGGAGCCAGGGTATAAACTAAGTGTTCTGGAACTGCCATCCATTAGCTCTAAGATTTTGGGTATTTTCTCAGCATCCTATATGCTGGTTTCCTCATCTGTAAAATTAACACAGTTATAGTAGTACCCTCCTTAGCTATACAGCAGGTTAAATGAATTACATATTTTAAATATGATTATTAACTAACTGAATATATGGATTTTACAATTAAAATATTACACATATATATATCATTTATATTATATATAATATATATTATTATATTTTATTATATAGATTATATAAATGCTCTAAAATCTAGCTAGGTTTATTAATCCTCATCACAAATATTGTTCAATTTCTATTTCATAAGTCCAAGTCTCAATCCAACACTGAGTTTCTTCTAGACATACTTAAATTCCTCTTTCTATTGCCTAGATTGATAGCATCACAGATGACCTCTCTTTCCTGGATTGCTCATACTCTAAACCATTTTTCTCCAAATAAGAATGTGAGCACTTACTAGAAAAAGTATCTAAAACAATCTGTTGGAATTTCTGAGGACGATATTAGAGTTTATACTTACTTTATGTTTAAAAAGTAAGAAAAAAGTAAGTTGTGTTAACATTTGATGTGAGTTTTAACACTACTACTCACACTTTGTGAAGTCCCCCAGTCAGGCATGGGGGCAAAAGTATCCCAAAGAAAGAATGAAAATTTCACAGCCCTGAGGAGTTTAACAGCAGGACTCACTGAGAATAATATATGCCTTTATAGATTATATAATCTCATTTAAAAAGACCAAACCTCACAAAATGGAGAAGCAACTTGCTTACAAGCTCTCTTTCAAGGAAACTTCTAATTTAAGATATGAATGATCCCAGCAGGAGAGAATGAGAAGAAAATGGTTGAGCTGATATTTTGGCTTCCATTGTGAGTGCTACCGTAGCCTTGTCATTAGGAAACAACAATGACATATAATTAGATCTGAGGAGCAAGCCCCTCAAGTTATTAAGAATATGATTAGGAGTGACCATTGCCCTGAGCATATTGGCCTGGTTGGAGACAGGCAGTAATGGTTGTATGAAGAACTAGGTGGGATCTATAAACCAAACATCCAGCTCAGAGAAACCAAGTTATGCAATCTGATTCATTCACTAATTTCTAACCCATAGGACATGCAATTTGATTTTTGAAAAGTAATAAACTTTTACTTGTGATTTCTTATGCAATAACAAAAGACAAAAAGTGCACATATTTGGGCAAGCTCTTGATCTTTCTGCCATCACAATAGTGGCTGAAATAATAGCAAACCTGGTGACAAACGAACATGTGTTATTTGAGGACAAATAGTGTCAAAAAAATCAGAAAACATTGCTAAGGAATAGAAGAAAGAAGTGTTAGTACAAATCATGAACTCTGAGAGGTCTCCTCTATAGTGAAATAAAAGTTCAGGTATAATAACTACATTTGGCAAGCACTAGCAGGAAGATTAACAATGGAAGCATATTTTCAACAGTAAATTACTTCATTAATAAAAAATAATTTTATGAGAAAAACTGGGTGTTTGTAACTGTAAATAGAATGCATTGAATGAAATAAAATGACTCTGGGTTAAGAATGCAAAGATTATAACACATGGGAAATTCATCAGAAGGCAAGACATTGCAAGAATAAAGATGAAGTCAGAGGGGTACACAAGTGTTAGTGGTTGCCATGGGAAGTGTTGAAGTTTTTAAAAGCAGAAGTTATTAAACACAGCAATCTTCATAGTGCTATGAAATTAGGTGGGGCTAACCATAAAAATTCTTTGTACAGAACAAATTTTACTGATGTCTCTTGGTAAAATTCTTAAAGGACTGTTAAACTTAGGATGAGATGTGCTTTTATTTTTCCTTGAGCAAAGATACATGCTCCAGATTTGCAGCTCTTTTTCTGTGTTAACAAGAAGCTATCATTCATATTCTATTTAGAAGATATATTTTTCTTAAATTTCCACTTGGAAAGAATTTCAGACTCACATAAAAGTCTGGTAATGTATGGTACAGAAAGTTCATGTACACCCTTCACTTCAGTTTCCCTAAACGAACACATTATACAGCCATAGTATATTTATCAAGACAACAAAATCCACATTAATACAATAATATTATAAACCATAGACTTTATTTGAATTTCATCATTTTTCTCCTAATATGTTTTTACATTTCATGCTATTTTCCAGCATCCAATCCAGAATCTCACATTGCATTTAATTTTTCATATCCCCTTAGTCTTCTCTAATCCGTAACAGCTCCTCATCCTTTCTTTCCCTTTCATGATCTTGACATTTTTTATTAATATTAGTCAGTTTGGGTTAGCCAAGTGTTTTCTCTTGACTAGAATATTATGCATTTTTGTTAAAATAACACAGAAGTTATGTTGTGCCTTTCTCAGGCACATTATATCTCTGTATCTTATTACTGGTGATGCTTACTTGGATCACCTGGGTAAGGTGGTGCCTACCAAGTTTCTCCACCATAATGGTAAAGCTTTTTTCTTTGTAGTGATTAAATATTAATTTCTTTATTTACTTTGAGACGATATGTATATGCCTTTATTCCTCCCATTTTGCATACTGACCTGGTCATTCATCAGCAGATCTTGCTGGCAACAATTATCACTGTGTCGTACACATAATGATTTCAGATTTCCCTCATTCCTTTTATATTATGAATGAGAATATTTCTGTAAGAAAAAGCTGATCCTTATCCTTATCTATTCATTCAATTATGTATTTATGTCCATATGAACTCACAGATATTTATTTATTCTATGTGTTATCCAATACTATCACTTATTTTGTCATTCAGTTTATTCAGTTTGGGTTCTGAGCTTTTGCGGGGTTTTTTTTGATGTTTTTTCTTCTTTTGTTTTTTTCATGGACCAATTTTGTCAGCACTCTTTAATTCCTAGAATATGTATTTAAAAATAAAAACAATAATCTAATCTTTTAAGTTAAAAGGGATGTTTTAATCACAAATGAGAAAGTAACTTTTTTAAAGAAGGACATTAAGCATTTGTAAATGCTTGATAATCTTTCCATTTCAAAATGACTTTGTTACCAAAAATTATGCAACTGTATTATCTATAAAAAGTCACGTTTGTGCATTTAAATTAAAAAACAAAAGATTCTAATCAATTCAGAATCATCCAGAGAAGAAACTAACAATAAAGGTTTGCAATTTTTTTTTATTTATTTACATTTTAATTATTACTTTTCTTTGCAGAGATGGGAGTCTCATTATATTATCCAGGCTAGCTGGAACTCCTGCCCTGAAGCAGTCCTCTTGCCTTGGGCTCCGAAAGTGCTGGAATTACAGGCATGAGTCATCACACCCAACCCAGGTTTTGCAGTGATTTTTAAATCTGCTTCTTAAAAACACAAAAATGCAATATATTTAACTTACATGATAAGCAAACCTTTTTTTTAATCATAATTACACAAGATTTCAAAAAAAGATTTGGAAATAAAACTTTAGATAATAGTTTTAGAAAGAATTTTAGAAAATTTAAATAGTTTTAGAAAATTTTAGAAAGAAATTTTTGAAAATCCTAGTTTATTAAGTAGCACCAATGCATTACTTTTTCTCTTTAGATCTTTGTGCCTTTATAGACTATCATTTTCAGTTATGACAGATGTTAAAACCATGTTGAGAAATAAAATGAGCTTACAACCAAACATTGGGGCCGTTGTATTACAAACCATCCAATCAATATTTTCAATTTACAGAATAAATTTAATCAAATTAATCTCACTAAAACTATTGGAGAGTTTTATGCCATTAGTAGACAATGTAACAGGGATCTTTAACTCACATTTTGTACCTACCACATAATATAAGTAATATGATAAAATATAATTATTTTTATAAATATAATTATATTTATTATATAATTCATAAGTAAATATCAATATAATGAACATATTTGATTAATCTTTTAAATTATGAAATGAATAATCAAAAATATTGTAAACAGTGGTCTAAATATATACAGACACTACTAGAAAAACTATACTTATACATGGAAAGTAAAATTGGTTCTTGTCCTCTCTTGTGTGCAGTGAAGTCTACTATTATAGGAATTACACCTTAAAAGAAGAATTTTAAACTTTATTTCTGATTGGCCCATGTGTCCCAGTTATTTCCTGGTATTTGAGTATCTATGAATAGATGGAAGCAGGGGAAAAGGGCCACCAGCTTTTTACCTGGTTTCAGAGTGTGCAAATGGAAAGGGTGATTTACAATATGATTTAATGATGATGATAGTCTCAAGAGGAGAATTGGTGGTAACTTCTTAAACAAAACACAAATGGGTTCCTTTTCATTCTCTTTTTAAACCAGGTGGCTTAATCAGAACATCGTTCCAACTCTTCAAATGATATTGAGTATCAGTTTTATGGTGTAGTGTTGTAAATATGTGTGTTTTGTAGTGGTTATTATAAGATCTTCGATAGAATTTTAGTAATAAAAGGGAAAATAAGCAATTGCAATATGGCAAAGGAATAGAGCACTGGAAATGTATGTTAGGTTTTTATTTTCTGTAAACAATTTTAGTATCTTTCTACAAAATTAATTGTAAGAAAGTTAATTTGAAAGAAACACACATTCTTACAAAAGCTTTCCAATCCGAGATAATTCTAACTGTATTACCCTAATTTAAAAGATACCACACATTGACTCATCTCAGTTAAGATTCAGAACATAAATGACAAAATTTCCTGCATAGATTTTTTTTTCGAGAAGTCACCAACTTCAGGGAAAGTATTCACATCAGAAATACCCAGATTTTACATAACACAATTCACCTGTTCCTGTTAAAATTCATCTTACATGCTTTAAGAATTAATAAAGATGAAATATTTATATTTCAATGAGCATTTCTCTCTTCATTCCCTTTCATCTTTAATTTGGTACTGTAGGGTAAAAACTGCTTTGAGCTGTGTTATAGATCTCTGAACTTCATAGAAAACTAATATTACATCATCTTAAAGAGAAATCCACTCTAACCACCAAAAAGCATAGAAATATTTCCTGGGAGAAAACTCCCAATATCAGACCCAAGATGGACTGAAGAATAATTCAATTAAAATTTAATTTTTGTAGACCTCTGTTACAGGATGGCTGCGGTAATGCGTTAGACTCCTTTACTCATTTTCAGGACTATCCTGAAGCAAAATAAGAAGTTAGAAGTTTGTCTTAGGTGACTTCTGATTTCCTATTTCAGGGGTTTTTGTTGTTGTTGTTGCTGTTGTGCTTCTTTCTTTTTTTTTTTTAATTGCATTTTAGGTTTTGGGGTACATGTAAAGAACATGCAAGATTGTTGTCTAGGTACACACATGGCAGTGTGATTTGCTGCCTTCCTCCCCATCACCTATATTTGGCATTTCTCCCCATGCTATCTCTCCCCAACTTCCCATCCCCCACTGTCCCTCCCCTATTTCCCCCCAACATACCCCAGTGTGTGATGCTCCCCTCCCTGTGTCCATGTGTTCTCATTGTTCAACACCCACCTATGAGTGAGAATGTGCAGTGTTTGATTTTTGTGTTCTTCTGTCAGTTTGCTGAGAATGGTTTCCAGGTTCATCCATGCCCCTACAAAGGACATGAACTCATCATTTTTTATGGCTGTGTAGTATTCCATGGTGTATATGTGCCACATTTTCCCTGTTCAGTCTATCATCGATGGGCATTTGGGTTGGTTCCAGGTCTTTGCTATTGTAAACTGTGCTGCAATGAACATTCCTGTGCATGTGTCCTTATAGTAGAACTATTTATAATCCTTTGGATATATACCCAGTAATGGGATTGCTGGGGGAATTTCTATTTCTAGGCCCTGAGGAATTGCCACACTGTCTTCTACAATGATTGAACTAATTTACACTCCCACCAACAGTCTAAAAGTGTTCCTTTTTCTCCACATCTTCTCCAGCAACTGTTTTCTCCCAATTTTTTAATGATCGCCATTCTAACTGGCGTGAGATGGTATCTCAATGTAGTTTTGATTTGCATTTCTCTAATGACCAGTGATGATGAGCATTTTTTCATATGTTTGTTGGCCTCACGTATGTCTTCTTTTGTAAAGTGTCTGTTCATATCCTT
>CAUYQU010013080.1:0-20597 GCA_963574635.1 Cheracebus regulus | reverse complement strand
CTGGCGACCCGTCTGGCTCCTCTGCCGGGAATCTCCCGGTCTGTGGGCAACAAAAATTCGTCGGAAAGTGCGGCGTCCACTCGTTCTCTGCGCTTTCACTGGGAGCTACATTCCTGAGCTGTTGCTAATCGGCCATCTTGGATCTCTCTCGGGCTTACAAAATTTAAACCCTTTCATTTTTCTCAGAAAGTTAGCTGAACATATACTCCAGTATACTAAAGAAGTAAACTATAGATTCATCCCAGAATAGCAGACAAGTCCTGAGGAATGGCAGTACAGCTTTTCATAGAGAGAAACCTGCCAGAGGAGAGTAGGAGGAGAAAGGATAGGCTTTATAAAATGTAAATAGTAGCTCTCAGATAAAAATAATTAATAAGAGCATGGATAAATTTCAGGATTTAATAAAAGTAAATTATGCAGAAATGATAAATCAAAACTTTATGAATTGTCAGAAAGTTTTTATCAGAAACTCTCAGACTAAATATTTAGCACCCCAAAATGCAGTTTAATGTAGGGGCCCCCAGGCCCCCTGCCTGCATAGTGGTGGGTAAGCATTACTGCCTCAGCACCACCTACTATAGATCAGCAGTGGCATTACATTCTTACAGGAGAACAAACCCTGTTGTGAACTGTGGACCTGAGGGATCTAGGTTGCACACTTCTTATGAGAATCTGATGCCTGACAATCTGAAGTGGGATAGTTTCATCCCAAAACCATTCCTCCACCACCCTACACCCACCTTCATCTGTGGAAAAATTATCTTCCATGAAACTAGTCCCCTGGTACCAAAAAGGTTGGGGATGGCTGGTCTAATTGATTACAACAAAAAGAAAATCCACTTGATCCTGTTGCTAGCAATATTCTTCTTCTACTGGCTTGGGACATTGGACCTAAAGAAATATAAGTGTAACCTCAGCAACCTGGCACAAGAGGGAATAATATTTACAAACTTAGAGAACATATATATATATATATATAATTATGGGATATATATATAAATTATATATATATATATAAACCATGAATGTTACCAACCCTGAGAATATAAAAGTAAAAGTGCAGGTGACAGAATATGGGACGTGGCAGGTCGGGGCAAAATTACTCTCATCATTCAGTTTGCAGAGTGAGGAAATATTGTCAGAATTTAGTGAAACAATAAATAGAAATTTAAGTGTATTTTTAAAGTTAAAATACAACAAACAAAAGAATGTAAGTATATAATGACATATAATGAAAATGTAACTAACAATTATTGAGAACAGGGTTGACAGAAGTCAGCATGCAGTGAGCTAAAATGTGCACCTTTCACAAAAGGTGTTCAATGAATGTGGCGTAAGGTTGATGAATCTAGATATCTTAAAGAGTAAAAAACAGTTATCTAGAGATAGGAAGATAATCAATAGAGAATATAAAAATGAAAATGGTTGACTTTGCCTTTGTGCAAGCAGCCTGGGGTATGCTGTGACTGTTGTTTTGAATTGTACGTCCTCTGACAAATACCGTGAGCTATCTGTTAAATGTACATTTGTTACTTTGATAAAACTACTCCTTTCGAAAATAAATAAATTATTTAAAATCATCAAGATCTTGCTTAGACATGAAAAAGAACAGTCTAGACAACATAATTCTGGACTGGTTCATCTACTGGAGAAAATGATTATAGCTGCCCTGAGCACCTATTTTACATGAGGCAGGATGCTGAGTACTTTCTATATTGAAGATCACAACAAGGTAGGGATTATAATGCTCATCTCCAAGATGTGGAAACTGAGCTTCCGGGAATTTAAATAACTGGTCTGAAATAACAAAGCAGTTGAGTGGTAGATCCAAACCTATTTTAAAGCCAAAAAAATATTTTAAAACCAAATGATAGAGGTTACATTAAATGGTCCCTCAAAGCATATTTCAAGTCTGACATTGCCTGATTCCAAAGCAAAATAAAATAACATTCTACTCAATTTTTCACGTTAACCTAAAAATCAGTACAGAAATCCAATATAATGTGGGTAACTGGACAGTTTCATTTTCAAGGGTTGTCTGTAAGGGCCAGAAGGTTTATGATCTAGCATAAGCACCGGAATGTTCACTTGCAGGCCCTTCCTACAACTGGTGTGCCTGCATCATACTTACACATACTTTATTTGATTAATGTTTTCTTGAGTCTACAACATTTCTGCATGCAAAAATATTAAACTGTTATAGGAAAACAGTAAATCAAACAAAAAGGGGTCCTTTTATCAAAGCCTAGTTTATGTTTATTTTAAGAGTGTTCAAAAATCCACTCCATGCAGTTACGTTTTACAGCTCATGAAAACAAGCTCCAAATTTACAGATATTTCATAACATTCCTATCAGCATATAAGAGCTTCTTTCACAGCTGGCACAGAGTGTCCTTTCTTCTGTCTCTTCTAAATCGGTAGGAAGCTCCTTAGATCTCCTTTTGCGAACATTTTCTCTCCTGGCAATGGGGAATCTCAAAGGGGACGCTATTGATCTGACGCTGAAGGGAAAATTTCCACACGATGAGATAGCTAACATAAGTACAAGTTCAGGCAGGAAACCAATGATTTTATTAATTATTGCTGGT
This sequence comes from Cheracebus regulus, assembly GCA_963574635.1. Lineage (NCBI taxonomy): Eukaryota > Metazoa > Chordata > Mammalia > Primates > Pitheciidae > Cheracebus > Cheracebus regulus. The sequence goes on along the minus strand of CAUYQU010013080.1, from coordinate 18,009 downwards.
CATGTCATTATAAAAAATACTCAGGCTAGAAGGAAAAATACAGAATGCTCGTGTGAGTGTGTGTGTGTGGATGAGAGAGGGGAGAGAGAGGAGAAAGAAGGGACGGGAGATGGGAATGAATGCCATCCTGTAGACACCCCACCAGCACTCACCAGAGGAAATCAAGTTGCCGCCAGTTTGGCTGCGGTTCAGCGCCATCTGCATAGTATTTAAAAGTGAGAGCCAAACTCTGAGCTATTTTATTGGAGTTAGTAAGGAAGCTCTCCAATCTATATCTGAAACTCAACCGTTCCAGCTTCTGAGCATCACTAAAAAGAGCTTATGGAGGTCAAGGAACTTAAAAACAGCAAGAGGAGCCGCTTTGCAGTCCATATAAAACTAAGAACCAGGAGCCTGAGCGTTTGCAGAGACCATTTGGTTTCTAATAAATGGTGGGAAAATCCCGAGAAGGCTCTTGAGAAGAAGATTGTGAGATTGGGGTTAAGAATAGTATACTACTAATAGGTAAAACATACACAGAGTATTTACTCTGGGCCAGGCAGGGTTTTGATGTTTTTACATTCATTAATTCATTCAATACCCACAGTAATTTCATGGAGTATTATTATTATTGTCAGTACTTTTGCTGAAGAATCTTCCAGGATGAGTTTCTACATTAGGAATTCTCTTCTTAATGTGATTTTTAATTTTGTTCCCTCAGAATCCAAGACTGTACTTGTTTTTTTTGTTTCCAAGTGACTCAGAAGTATGCTAATGTGATTCTTAGTTTCTTTCAGTATTTATGAAGCCTCTAAGAAAAACACAGATTTGAATAGATTAATAAGATTTATCCAGAGTAATAACAGCTATTTATTGAATGCTTTCCAGTGCTAAGCGCTCCTTTTCATATAATAAATTAAATGAATCCTTATAACAAATCTGTAAGGTTAATTCTGTTATGACTCCCATTTATAAATGAGGAAACTAAGTCACAAAGTATTAGGTAATCTACCCAAGAACACAAAGCTAGCAAAAGGCAGGAATCAATCCAAGGCAACTGACTATAGGGTCTATTCTGTTGTTCTGATATCTATTGCTACCCCCACAAAACTTAGTGGCCAAATCCAACACTTTATTATTATTATTTTTTTATCAGTTCTGTAGAATAACTTGGCTCAGTGAGTGGTCTCACTGGGGTCTCTCAAGAAATTATAATCATATGGCAGCGATGGCTAGAATCAAATGCAGACAAAAACGGTCTGGATGTCTAAAACGGCTTTTCACTTACAAACCTGCACCTAAGGGCCGGCTGGAACTGTTGGGAGTTAGCTGACCCTCTCCCTCTCTACCCACATGGCCTCTCAGTGTAGGTGGCTTGGACTTCCTCACAGTATAGCACTCTCAGGTTAGTCAGATGTCTTACATAGTCTGTGGTTTTCCCCATCTGAGCAATCCAAAGGACCCAAGAAGCTGTAACAAAGTTTCTATTCACATAGGTTTGGAAGGAGGCAGCACCACTTCCACTGCATTCTATTAGTCGAAAACAAGTCATAGAATCAGATTCAAGAAGAGGGGATTTCACAACAGTGTAAATACTGGGAAGCATGATTCACTGGGGGCTCATCTTTGGAGACCAGTACCATAGCTCTTAGCTACATTTATTTGCTACTTATTCTGTAAACTGGAGAGCTGGAGTTCTGATTTTAGTTTGAACGAGGCAAAGCAATGCTACTGAAAATAAGTACATAGGAAATCCTTTCCAAAATAATAATCTTTTTCTACTAGAAAAATCTGCAGAGGTGGCACTGAGTTAACCTCAAGATGGTAACAGCAAGAAGAATTGCAAAAATGTCTGGAAACACTCTAAGCCTCATTAGGTAAGATAAAAATTAGCATTTTTTCTAACTCCTTCATTCTTTGGAACAAAGTTTAAAGTCTCCTTAGAATGCAGGCATTTTCCTATTGAATTCTTGTCCTGGCTCTGCTCCTAATTAGCCTTGACCAAGTCACTTAACTTCCCAGCAAGTTTCCTCTTCCTTTAAAAGCCAATTGTAAGTATTTTCCATCATGGAATTGATGGGAAGATCAAATGAGATTATGTACATAAAAGTGATTTGTAAACTAAAAAGCAAAGAAATTATTGCTATTGGATCTGGCTATTGGTGGATTATTGGTTGATGGATGTGTCCTCTCTTAGGCAGTAAGCTCTGGGATATCAGGGACTCTCGTGTGCAATGTCCTCATTGCCTAGAACAGGGAAGAGCCCATAGTTAAGGAGACCATATACTTTATCATCGAAGTAGGAATACTTTTAAAAGTGAAGAAGACATTTTTAATAATTGTGCTATAGAGCAGAAGGTATAAAACAGATGTTTAGAATGTTATCCTAGTGGACACACAATAAACATTTGTTGAATATAAATATTATTTGTGCTGGGCACGTTGGCTCATGCCTGTAATCCCAGCACTTTGGGAGGCCAAGGTAGGCAGATCACCTGAGGTCAGGACTTCTAGACCAGCCTGACCAACATGGCAAAACCCTGTCTCTACTACAAATACAAAAATTAGCCGGGCATGGTGGTGGGCGCCTGTAATCCCAGCTACTTGGGAGGCTGAGGCAAGAGAATCGCTTGAACCTGGGAAATGGTGGTTACAGTGAGCCAAGATCGCACCATTGCATTCCAGCCTGGGCGATAGAGTGAGACACTGTCTCAAAAAAAAATTATTTGTATTACTTATTTTTATTTTTGCATCTTCCTCATCATAAATTTCTTGTCATTCTTTCTTATCCCATCCTTCCTTTACTCTCTCATCCAAGTTTATCTTTATTTCCAAAGTCAGAAGTCAAAGTTGATCCCACACCTAACAGCAAGTTGGCCCTTTCATTAATATATTTTCACTATGATGAATGCCAACCTACCTCCCAGATATTAGAGTGACATTTTATTAATGCCATATATAATTTCTTAGCACCTATGTCACAGCAAGCTCTGTCTTAGCGGAGGGGGGCAGCAATGGCCAAGACAAGCAAGATCCCTGCCTTCAGAGAACCTACGTTCATGTAAAGGAAGACATACAACATACATATAAAGATAATGATCTCAGATTCTCCATGTTTTAAAGATAATAAAACAGGAAGATTTGGTAGTCAGTGATGCAGGTTTTAGAAAAGACAGTCTATAGAAGGGAAGCATTTCAGCTGACATCTGAATGAACAAAGGATGTAGGCATCTGAAGGGCAGAGGAAAGTGCTCAAAACAGAGAAAGCAGAAAATACACAGGCCTAAGCAAGGATGCACTGGGCAGAGCACTGAGGAAAGCAGAGCTTATGTGACCAGAACCCAGGAGACCAAGGGGTGAGGCACAGTTGTGATCGGAGAGCACTTGCTTTGAAGCCACATAGACCTAGGTTAGACCTCCTTATTCCTGTGGTATTACCAATTACACGCTCCAAGCCTACTTTTTAGAATTAATGTGAGGATGAAACAAAAGAAATGTATTTGAAGGCTCCTACACAGTGTAGATGTCATACAAATGAAGAATGCCAAAGAGTTTCAAAATTATCTTAAGTTTCCCCAATGAATGCTTGTGAAGTGATTCATAAAGGGTTGTATTTGTAACCCACTAATCCAAGGACTAGGTGTAAAAATTATAACTTATATCATCTCTAAGGATTTGGGGGTTATATTTTTACATTTTTCTTGATAGTTATTGAAAACTTATGTATGTGGTCATTTTGAATGCAGATGAGCAGAATACAAATTCGAATAAGCTGGCTATCATTTGTGGGAAACTCCTCTTGCACCCTAGGCCTGGTGCCCTTTTCCTGTTTCCTAATCCCCTTGTCTCAGGGTTCTTTACACATACTATTAATTTTCCCACTAATATAACCAGGGCTCAGGCATTAGGTTCCCTATCCTCTTTTCAACCCTCACCATAACCTACTCTGTCTCTTTCATAGAATAAAATACTGCTGTTTCTAAAGAAACCTCAAACTAGTCAGTCCATGCTGAAAGGGATTAAGCTTTCCAGTTAGAACTTGGCCTTTTTGTGCTTGTCCTGTGCTGCACCTGTTGTGCAGGTGCCATTCCAGCCGCTCTCCACTGAAATGGACAATGTATGATGTTCTTTGTGCAACTCTGCAGGTACATTAATTATAGACTACCTGGATGCACCTAGAACACTTGGCAGTAACAAGACTGCAGTTAATGTTCTGTTAAACAATGTTTCCAATGGTGTATATTGTGGAGAATTATAAGAGAGAGTCAGATAATGGCTTACTATAATCCAGGAGCCATCTGATCACTTCAATTGCATCCCTACTCAATTTTGTTGCAAAATAAATCTTTTTCTTTGATAATGAGTCTTCAAAATTGGTAATAGGTATGTGCTTTGGAATAAGGTACGAGAGAGTAGTATTTACTGCCACAAAAATAATTTCTAGTCAGGGAAATTCATTAGCATTACTGAAATGTTGGCTCTTGTACGAATGCATCCTAGTTCTCTGAAGCCAGGAGTCCCAAAGGCATTTTCTTACTTTGATTTGAAATGTGGAAAAACTCAGCACTGCCAAAGATTGCATTTTTAAAAAAAGGTGAATCTGAGTGGATTTTCCACCAAATGCATAAGAAACGAAAGCAATTTGAATGACCTGTACTGAAAATTTAAAAGCACTCACGTGGAAGAGTCAGCATGTAGATCTCTCATTTGAAAAAGAATAAAGGTAATTAAATCATCCTTTTTTAGTTAGTCCAAAGAATGCCCACTAAGATAAAAACCAGTTTGCCAGCTCATTAGGTAAAGTACATAAAGGCAGCCAAAATCATCTGAGCTCCCTGGAAGCTCATAGAACTTCAGGGAATGGACCAAGCAATATAGAAAGATTGGTCAGGTATGTGTCCTCTTACCCAGAGAGAACAGCATCTCCACCAGAGGAATGACCTATTTCCCTAGTCTTTCAACTAGATAAGAAAATGTTTTTGAGAGCAAGTCTTTGACTCCAGGAGGTAGATGCAGGTGATGGCAGGGAGGGGCTGGAGGTTTTCTTATTAGAAGAAAAAGAAACTTAAGACATCATGCTGTTGAAACTCACTATTTTCAGAGAAAGCAAGTTTTCAATTGCTCATGTTCAATCATCTTGTAATAACACTGAAGGGATATCAAGGAAGGATCTCTAAAAGAAAGTTATTTAAGGCTAAGTTTTGGCAGCTCCTTCAGTTCCTACATTGGACCATTAGTGACTAATGATAGAAGCTGTATTGAATATGAAAAGGGATAAAGTAGAAAAAATAAGAAAGGAACTCTGGGAAACAACCAGACACAAGCCGGTACTTCAATTTCATACTTGCTAGTTCCTCTGCTTTTCTTTCTTTCCTCTTTTTCTTCCATGTTTACCTCTTCCAAAAAATAAATACAGCCCAAATCTCACCAGAAAAAGCTAACTTTCATGTCTCTCAGTAATTTTATTTAAAATACCATCACCATAGACTAGGGAAAGCTATTTAAAGGAAATAGCATAACGGTATCCATTTACCTCTGGGATCATGAAATCAAATATAAGAAAAGCATTTTTCTTAAAGTTAAAACCTTGATGTTTCCATGGAAAACCAAGATCATATTCCCTCATCATTAACACCTATGTTGTAGCCCAGCCCCAGTCTTAAGTTTATTGAGTTCCATGTGTACAGTATGGGATATTCCACTGTGAGCCCTTTAAAACCAGCATTTCTACTGAACCCATAACTTCCTCTTCAGATTTCTCCTTATGGCATACACAGATTCCCAGATTCTCACACTCCTACCTCCGGGATCATTTTGGAACAATCGGTACCCTCCTTCACAAATAATTCAATCTCATTTACTTTACTAAATATGTATTGAACCCTATTAAGTGCCTGAGATATAAAGCTAAATAAAAGAACAATCCTACCTTCCAGAGACTCAGAGTGTGGTGTGAAAGAAAGACACATATGCAAGTGACTACAACACGAGTTGGACTAGGATCAGCTCTAGCATAGACATGCAGAATGAAATGACTGAGGAGTAGAGTTTCAACAGGCAGAATGTGAGGGAAAGCATTTGAAGCAACTGTGACAACATGAGCACAAGCACAGCGTGAGAGACTCATGAGTATATTCAGGGAAACGAAAGCGCCCTGTACATGGCGTGCCTGGCGGAATTTGGTGAGAGAAGAGGCTTGAGAGCTAATCCATGCCCTTTGTCCATCAGAACACAGATCATAACAAATGTGATCCTTCCTTACCCTGCGTTTTTTTAACAAATTTGTTCCTATTCATGTTGCCAGGAGAAGATTTTTCAGTCCGTTCCTCTCTTCATGTTTGATCTGCCTGATTACATTATAAACCCTTAAGGAAAGAAATCATGTCTCTTTCCATGTACTCCAAACAAAAGCCAGTATCGTGCATAAAAAGCCTGCGTCACTCCTCGGAGATTCTACTGGAGATACTTGGCATATTCCTCCAGAGCCCAGGGTTTTTAGGGCAATTTTCTCCACAAGTGAAGACTTCAGTAGAGAAGAAAACATCCTTAGGAAGTATCATGAGTTACCAACATGGGGACAAGGGAGAGGAATCTAATTTTTGCTATCTAGAAGCAGGCCTGGAAGTGTATAATATTCTTGATTCTGTGATTATTATAAGATGGGAAAAAAAAATCATAGAATGCTAAAAAAAAAAAACCTCTTACTGCCTATTCAAACATGCTAGAAACAATAGATTATGAAAATCAAATTTCAAGATCTACTAAAATCATCAGCCGGAGACATCTTATTCTCTTTTTATCTCCTCCTATAACAATATTTCACAGTTCAAGTTTTGTCATCACTTGTCCTTTTTACAATCTTTTTCACAATTTTAAAGAATGTAACATGCTTTCTGTAGAAGAAAAAAAAGACAGGATTGCACCAGATTTACTCTGACCTTTTTAAGGTTCCAAATTTAGTTAGTTAGCCATTTCTATCCTCCTAGCTTTTCAGAAGCTCATGTGTTAGAACTAAAAATGGCAAACCTCTCCAAATTACCAGCATTTAAAAGGTTAAACAGTTTATTTTTATCCCACTAGCAGAGCATGAAAGCTTCAGTGTGTTGAGGCTTGCTATGACAAAGATCACAGCAAGAATCCAGAAATTATCTGTTTTTAACCCCTTCCATTTACAACCCTCAGATCTCACTCTGGGAATTTTCTTCTCAAATTTTGCAAGCTGTTAGACTGTGGCTCTCAGAATCAGTCAGCTAAGTCCTGTGGTACAAGGCCACTACCTTTTTTCCTCAGAGTTGATCATCCTGGTCCGTAGGAGTCCAGAGTGCAGAATTCAAAAACTCCTAAGTATGGAACTCTCACTGCAACATATGGACTCCACCCTCTGGGCTACTTCAAGGAACATCTGATTTTTCTATGTAGGGCAGTTTTCCCTCAAATGAACGTTCTGATTTAGGTAGATAGATTGCTTTTTTCACGGCCAGAAATAAATATTTTCAACTTTATCGAGAGAAGCAAGAACCAGACTCACATACCTTTTGTGTAAGGAAACACAATTGCATAGAAAAAAAAAAAAAAAAACAACCAGGAACTTTGGAAGTAAATACCATTTACAAAATGTATATTTTGCTTCTCTCTCTCTCTCTCTCAAATTCTCTCTCTCTCTAATTAATTCTAATAATTGCTTTTTAAATTCACCCTTTTAGGGCATATGTGCAAAAAGCGAGAACCCCAACAGTAGATAGCAGAGACTTTGTCTTGTTACCTATGAATTGCACTTGTGTGAGACTTCTTGTTAAAGATAAATAGGGGTCACCAGGAGGGAAGGTTTGGCAAAGGAAGGGAAATTCAAGTACAGGTGCTCTCGACTTCAGATGGGCCTGCAGTCCCAATGCAGTACTTAACAGCCTTGTTTCTTGATTCCCTTCCACCTGAATACTTTTGATTTTCTACCAAAATAGCCATGGCTTGTCTTTTCCTACCCATTTCGAAACCTGCTTTCAGAGCACATAAATGGGTGGCATAATTTTCAAGCATGAGAAAAGTGAACTACCCACTCTCACAAAACAAAGAAAGCCTGCTGGGCTGTTAAGAAATGAAAGAATTAAAACAGAGTTTTTTGTTTCTGATCTGAGAATGCTTGGTTTGGCCTTCGGAGCCACTGCTTCGGCTTTTGTGACCTACTCTCTGAAAGCCAAACTAGAAAGCAGAGTTAGGATGTGTAGTTAAAATACAGGTATTAGATAAAGAAATTCACGACTTATGCAAAACTGATCCTCTCTGGGGTCCTAAAAACTACGCCTCTATTCTCAGAAAACGAAAATGTAAGTGATAATAATGTGTTACATTCCTTGAATATATCAGCCGTACAAAACCACTGCTAGCCTAGGTTTTAAAAAATATATTTGCTCTCTTCAAGGAATCTTTCTGCATAATATAAAAGTTCTCTTTTTTGCCACCTTTTTGAACACAGGGATGATGAAAATGCAGAGGAGTCAAATCTTATGTGGAGTTAAGTTCTAAATTCAGCATGTAAGGTGAAAATTACATAGTCGAAATTACCCTTGAAAATCCCTCAAATTATCCATAGAGTATACATATTTTTGTATATACAACATTATACAGTAATTTTTATTCATGCTAAATTATGGGAACTTCAACACTGGATTAATGGAAGGAATAAAAAGAAAATCTATGCAACTCTCTGGACATTCAAAATATTCTGTACAAAAATATAGAGCATGTAAATCTTTTTGCTTGCTTGATTTGCTCTACATCCCTTTAATATTTATCTTCTCTAACCCTAATACATGTTAATAGAATTTTTGTGTATGTGAGGATTATACCAAGTTAGTAGAGCCAAATCCTACCCCAAAACATATGTATGGAGGCTTGATATCATCGTCTGTGATCAATTATGATTTTATAATCCTAATAATTCTATAAAATATATTCAAATACATTACATTATCTGACTCCTATTAAGTAATGCGGACAGGTATGAGCATTCTCAATTGTAGATGAAGAGAAGATGACCTGGAGTTTAAGCTGCTCGTTCAAGGGCACACTGCTCATTAAGCGCAGAACAGAGGATTAAAACCAGATTATCTCATTCCCAGTTTCATGCTTCTGCCAAAGGATCAGAAGAAGGCAACTGACATAGAAACAATGTACCTTCATTTGGGAGATTGTAGGGTATTTTTTAAAAAAATGGCAAGACGAAGGGAGGAAAAGCAAAGCCTGTTGTGGTAATCCACTTTAAGATCCATCCATCTTTTGGAGGAGAAAAGGATTTATGAATTAACAAAGACAATATAAAAGTTATGGGTGATTCTGAGGATTCTAGGGGAAAAAAAAAGAAATAAAATCCCAGTAATCTGGCAATATTTGGAACGTCAGTTATCTAAAAAGACTTACAATGACACTAACCACAGCTGAAATAATTTTGCGCTTACCCTTAAAAGCTTTGCAAAATATATCAAGGGAAAAGAGGAAAAAGAGGAAGAATCAAGGGAGGAATAGAAGAAAAACACAGAGATATATCCTCAGGGATCATTTCCTCTGAACCAAGAACCACTGAGAGCCTACAACCTTCTCTCAAATACTCCCGTCTTTCAACCACTCCTTACCCCCAACACTCATATGCAACCACACAACAATCATCCACATTTATGTTAAGGAAGTGTGGAGAAAATGGAATTCCATTTTACAGTACTGAATAAAAATCGACATGATTACATAAGCACACAAGGGGTTGATGTTCTATAGGAAGATTCTGTTTTAAAGCTAGATGAGAGCAAGGTCTGCTCTTTGGTATTAAGGAAATCCATTCTGATTTTATCCAGAGTTTCTATTCAGCTTTAATCTAATGAGAAAATAGTCCATACTGGTAGTAACCAAAGGAGTTATTTTTTTCCAGATTAGGATTACCTTGCCCATTTCCTTGGATTAGATGCCGATATTCTCATTCTGGTTTCCATAACAAAATGAAAAAATTAGTTGTACCCAAAGTTTTCTTGCAATAATGATACAGAATGATTTGTTTTGATAAAAAAAAAAAAAGAAAATTATTTTATCACCCAAATAAACAAATGCTATATAATTAGTATGAATCTGGACTCCAGGGGATCCAGTGAATCATGCAAGGAAATATTAACCACTTATATTTGTAAGGAGGCGAAGAATGTGTTACTTTAACAGAGTGCTACAATTTCCATTAGTAAAAAACTTGAGGGAAAGAAAACATGGATGAGAATGCTGAAAACAGAAGGAGAGAAGAATCAGCAAGACGGAATTCTAAAAGGAAGTGGCCAGTGAACATTTTACCATGGTGAAGTTACTGAAGAACATTTTAAGAATGAAATTTTCTAATGTTAATTGTTGTCATTTAAATTGCTTCTTGATTTAAAGCTTCCCATTCTCTCTCCTCATTCCAATATGTGTATGCATGACTGTGTGTGTGTGTGTGTGTGTGTGTGTGTGTGTGTGTGTGTGTTACATGAGAGTTAAAATCTACTATCTTTACAAATGTTTTGTATGAAAGAGATTTTGCTGAAATCATTGAGTTTCTCATTTTTATTTTCTAAGAGTAGGATAAAGGAAACAGAAAAGCAGAGGCCACAGTTTGCACTCATTCCTTCATTTAATCTGAAAATAGGAATTGAATACCCACTATTCTAGGCAAGGAAGATGGAGAAGTGGACAGCAACACAGGTTTCCTTTCCTCATAGGGCTTAGATTCTAGTAAGTAAGAGAAATAAAAGTAAATCAAAATATAAAATAATGCCAGGAAATACTAAGAAAACAATTTTTAAAGCAACTAGATAAAGAATGATATGTTACATATCAAGGAACAATTGAGCATTTCCACTGACTTCTCATCTGCAAAAGATAAATTCAGAGGCAAAGGAACAATACCTCTAAAGTGCTGAAAAAGAGTAACTGTCACTTCAGAATTTTATATCACAAAACTATTTTTCAAAAATAAGAGTAAAATACAAACTTTTTCAGATTTAGAAAAAGCTGAGCAAATTTACTGCTGGGAGATCTACATTAAAAGTTCTGGCCAGGCGCCGTGGCTCACGCCTATAATCCCAGCACTTTGGGAGGCTGAGGCTGGTGGATCATGAGGTCAAGAAATCGAGACCATCCTGGCCAACGTGGTGAAACCCCGTCTCTACTGAAAAATACAAAAATTAGCTGGGTCTGGTGGTGCATGCCTGTAGTCCCCGCTACTCGGAGGTTGAGGCAGGAGAATTGCTTGAACCAAGGAGGCAGAGATTGCAGTGAGCCAAGATTGTGCCATTGCACTCCAGCCGGGCACCTGGTGACAGAGCAATACTCTGTCTCAAAAAAAAAAAAAAAAAAAAAAGTTCTTCAAACCAAAGGAAGATAAGACCAGATATAAAATAACATCTACAGAAAAGAATAAAGAGCAACAAAAATGGTAATTAAGTGTGTAAAGACTATTTTCTTCTTGAAGTTTTATTAAATGACAATTGAATTTTTTTTAAACAAAACTATGGTGATAAAAGTGGTTAGAAAGCAGTGGCATCTTATGTAGAGGAACAGTGATGCAAATGTTTTATATCTTCATCTAGGTAGGATTATAGAGTGTATACATATGTTAAAAATTCATCAAATTTATGCATGATATACCTCATTTACTGCATGTAATTCTTCTTCAGTAAAGTATTATAAGAATAAAAGGCCATAAGGACACAGAAAGATTTAAAGTTCAGTGATTAAAAAAACATATAACAGAAATATATAATGAAAGAAAGTAGTGTGGCTGTGTTAATATTAGTCTAAATGGTATTTAAGGAAAAATTATAGCTAAGAGAGATGTTATATAATAATAAAATATTTAATGTACCAAGAAGATTTTAAAATGTAACCTCATGATATAAAGCAAAAATAAACAGAACTATGAAATAAAAACAGAAAAATCTACCTCTAACATAAGATATTTCAACATATCTTTCTCCGGAACTGATAGCTCAACAGAAGCAAATATATAGTAAGTTGTATAAGATGTAAACAATAAACTTAATAACTTTGATCCAATGCACATACGTAGACTATTCAACACAACAATTAGAAATTGTATTAGTCCATTCGCATACTACTAAAAAGAACTGCCTGATACTGGGTAATTTATAAAGGTAAGAGGTTTAATTGACTCACAGTTTAGCATGGCCTCAAGAAACTTGCCCTCATGGCAGAAGACGAAGAGAAAACAAGGCATCTTCTCCACAAGGTGGCAGGAAGGAGAAGTGCTGAATGAACAGGGAAGAGCCCCTTACAAAGCCATCAGATCTTGTGATAACTCACTCACTATCCCATGAACAGCATGAGGAAAACAACCCCTATGATTCAATTACCTTCACCTGGTCTCTCTCATGACACGTGGGGATTATAGGGATTACAATCCACGATGAGATTTGGGTGGGGAGCAAAGCCTAACCATATCAGATAAGTGCTTTTTTTTTCCAGGTACAAAGAGCACATATACAACAACTGACTGTGTTAGGCCATAATTATAACAAGCCTCAACCAATTTCACTGATTGCAACACAATTACATTAAAAGTCAATCATCAAGACCTTAGCAGTTAAGAAATCTTAAAAAACACATTTCTAATGTACTCATGCATCAATAATAATACTAATGATGGAAATAAGTGAATCAAATTTGAGACTTTTGCTGTCAATCAGACCAGAGAATGGTGTGGTTGTTAAGAAAGAAAATGGAAGTCATGAAGGTGTTCACTGTTGTATTAAAATGGGACAAATAACAGTGTGTTTGTGTAATGATGAGGAAGTATCCTCAGGATGCAGGGAGAAAGGAGGATACTGATAGGGTAATGAGAAAGGCAGAATCCTTAAAGTATTGTTGGGATAAAAAAACCATAAGGACACAGGAAGACTTCATTTTAAGGCAAAGTGAAATGAAATAGAATTCAGTCTGCAGGTAGAGAGGTTTTCCTTAGCGTCCATGCATTTAAACAGAAGAAGGCAGAGGTTGTGGGAAAACATGGGGGTAGATGGGGATATTGAGCAGGGAACAGATTAGAAGTGATCCTCTGATTTTTACAAATATTTTCTCAGTAAAATAAGCAGTAAGGCAATCAGCTTGTAGTGAACAGTAGAGAAAGGATGTTAGAGACTGAGGGGAAAGGACAACGTGTGTGACCTTTGTCTTAGAGAGTGGGATAAGAAATTAGCAAGGGAAATACAGTGAGGCAACTCTAAGAGCCCTCTTGATTGTACTACTCATCAATTTAAAGGGAATCCAGTCAGCCAGCCAGTCTGTTTTTTTCTCTAGCTGTGATAAACTGTTCTGCTGCATTACGAAGTGTGCAGTGACCGGGACATATGCCCAAAGGATGGGATTTTGTCAAGAGCGGAAGAAGGAGGAATAAACCAGCAAGAGAGAGGACAGAAGGGATCACAAAGATGAAGAATCTAAACTGGGTAAAAGGAATGTAAGACACAAGAAAGGAGATCAGTAGTGTGATGACAAATGAGTCAAATGTGATCTGAATGTGTAAGTCCACCAGTCCATTTCAGAAGTCTTAGGAGATTTTTTTCCTCTCATGAGGTTATGGAAATAGGCATTCTAGTTTATTTTCACCATATTTCAGGAAGCAAGGATGTCACACCTAGCATCTAAAATGGAAGGTTTTAAGCCACATTATGTCAATTAACAAATTAGATTTTTAGAACCTTAATAAATTAGAGTTAAAATCCCTGGTGGGCAGGAACCATTGGTTATCTTGCCCACCACCGTATTTTTGGCTCTTAGTCAAGTTCCTGGCCCCCAGTACATGCTTCATAAGTATGTATTCAATGTATTAATTAATCCCAAATGTACAGAATAAGAGATGGAAGCCAGAATGGTTATAGAAATTTTCCAAGGTCCAAGAGACGAAAATAAATACAGCCACTCTAGGACTTAGTCTTATGACTCTTAGACCAGCTCACTTTCCACTTGCTGGTGCTACTCTTGGATTATACCAGACTGAGAGAAAGGTGGAGAATTGTCCTAAAGAAAGCAGCTTACCATCCTACGTATCCCTATGTGCTTCTTACACTATCCAGCTAAAATACGAGGCATCTGAGGGACTGGGGTAGACTTGAAGGGGAAAACACAGCAGATGATCTGATACAGCTGCCTCATAGAGTGGTGGCTTTCAAAACTTTCAAACTGTGATCCACTAATTGCATGTACATATTATGTCACAACCCAGCACAAGCCTTTGCATACACACACACACTGAAAAAAAGTTTCCTGAAGCAATACTTACCCTGACTTTTGGCTACTAACCCTTACTTATAAGAGATCAACTCTGATATTTTCTGTCCTATTCTAGTATTTCTGTTTTATTCCATTCTTTTAAAAATGGTAGAAGCAACCAAAGTATTAATTTCATAACCCTAGCAGGTGGCAATCTAACATTTCAAAAATACTATGTAGAATGATTTAAGTCCATGCCATTCTTCCCTCCTGCATTCCAAGTTGAAGGAGTGGGCTCAACAGGTTTTTACAGACTATAGGCTAGCTCATACTCATCACGATGATTCAGTCAATCTACAGTTGTAAAATACTTTGTCATCTTCTGAATCCTGATTCCCACTTTCTTTTCTATGCAATACCCCTAAATCACCCCTGTGATTTAGGCAGAGAAATGCATTATCCATATTTTATAGCTTAGGAATATAAAGTTCAAAGATGCTAAGTAGCTTAACCACAGTCACACAGTTGATTAGCGGCAGACCTGTAACTGGTAACTGACTATTCTGCCTCCAAACCAGTACTCCTTTAACTGTGTCTGTATCACCAAAACCCAAACTGGAACATAAGGAGCACTGAATTCTACCAGATTTCTGGATAAAGTAAAAAGTAGGTAACACAAATTCAAAAAGGAAGTTGGCTAAAAGTCAAAGGAGTCGGGAGAGGCCTGCCCTAAGGCATCTGGGAGGCCAAGTAGATGCAATGCTCTATAGACGAAGGGATATCTGAATGTATACGTCTATGAATACATGCAAGGTAGATAGTTTATTACCAAGATCATTTAAACCAGGAAGCGCTTACCCTTACTTGTTGCCTAACTTATGTGGGACTAGCATTCAGACTTCAAATGAATCTCTTTGTCCTAAATATAAAGTTAATAGAGGTTTTCAACAATAAAACTTGAAAAGGAAACAAGCTATTCAAAAAAAATCTTGCCAATCTATTTTTGAAAACCATGTCTTCATTTTCCTTGGCATCCTGAGAAATATCCCCTCAAGAAATTATAAATCATCCACCATTGAATGCTTATCTTACGAGCCTGTTACAATTATAGAAGCGTTAAGATTAAAAAGACAAAGGCTTAACTATTTTGTGGACACCTTCAGATTCTAGGTAAAATAGATGGTGATAAGAAAATAAGCCCCAACTTAGACTGAAGAATCGCAGAATATGAACAAGCACTGGTTCCAGATAAAGAACAAAAGGAAGCACATGTGTTTTCCTCACAACATTGTCTGATGTTGCTAGAAAGCTCACACACAACAGGAATACATTTTAGGAGTTCTTCCCGTTGCCAACCTTGGTAAAGCAACTCCTCTTTAAGATTTATCAAGCATAAAGTAAGGCTGCTTCTAGAAAGGGTAAACTACTCTGGAAATGCAATAATAGTGCTCAGAAGATTGTCTCAAGGGAGGTTTTAAGAATGCTCTTGGAAGCCAATAGTTGGGTCAGAACTTGGAAACTACATTGAAAGAATCTTGAATTTGCAATTTTAGGAAACACTTTCAAGGTGACATAAGGACAGCCCTTTGGAATTGATTTTAGAAAATGGAAAGCAGGTTTGGTGCCTCCATATGGGAAACCAAAGATTTAATTGGAAAAGAACTTAACATTGTCTGCTACATTATAGTGGTTCTTTTGTTATGTAGTGTTTTTATTATTTTTAACTACTCTCTTTGTATAATCTTGTCCTGTGTTTACTCTACAGTTTCCTTTTGTTTTCTTGTCAACACACTGACTACAGACAAGAAGACTATTATTTTAGCTTACTCGGTGGCTCTTACATTGTTCATTGAGAAGATCACATCACATCTCAACACAGATGTTGGCAACATGTCTTGCCTGAAATACGCAAACTCATTTTATTTTTTCATTATAGATGTCAACTCATTTATTTTGCAAGTGAATGCAAATGTCCTTTAGAAAATCTGAAAGTTTTGACACATAAGATAACATGAGTATGCCAGTTTTAAATGTATTTTATTAAGGTTAGGAAAGAGACATCAGTATCCATGATACTATTAAGATATACAAGCCACTTTCTAAAATTAGGAAATGCTGTACATAGACTCCCCTTTTTCTTCCTTCCTTCCTTCCTTTTCTTTTTTTGACAGGGTCGTACTTTCTCACCAAAGCTGAAGTACCATGACACAATCTTTTCTCACTGCAGCCTGGACCTCTCAGGCTGAAGCAGTCCTTCTGCCTCAGCCTCCCAAGTAGCTGAGACCACAGATGTGTGCCACAACATCTGCTTAATTTTCGTACAGAAAATTGTGCCTTTTTTTGTACAGAAGGGATTTCACCATATTGCCTAAGCTGGTCTTGAACTCCTGGGCTCAAGTAATCCAACCACCTCAACCTCCCAAAATGCTGGGATTACAGGTGTGAGCCCCCTCAGCTGGCCTGCATTCCATTTTCAATAACTAAGCTCCCACTGTGAAAACTGTTGTACCACATGGAAACCGCAAAGAGTTTTTATTTCTAGTCCATGTACTCCAGGGTAGCCTCCCTGTCTGTTTCAGAAGTGACTGTAGCACTGCCCTGTGAACGCTGATTGGTTCAAAGTTGAGCATGTGACACAGCGAGGCCAATCTGAGGGATTTTCGCTCTGCGGAACTTTTGCTGGGTTCGTTAGGAAAGGGGCACTCTTTCTTTTTTAATCTGAGATAAAAGTGGTCCTAGACCTTACACATACCATCTCTACCAATGGCTGAAGGGACTCTGCCTAAGAAGGAAGCCAGCTTGGAAAAAAACAAAGACAGCATTGGAAAAAGCAGTGCCCTAAGGATAGCATTTCACCTTCTATTAATGGATCCAGCTATGCTTGAAGCTGGATGTGGACTTTGAGTTCCTTTTTTATGTGCTCTGGATTCCTTCACTTGCAAACAAAATGTCTCAGGCAAATGTTATAGATAGCCAAAAAGGTTGAGCATTGCCTTTCATTCTATGCCACCTTCACAGAAAGTGACTGGAAACAATAATGTGATTTTTTGTTGTTGTTGTTGTTGCTCCCACTGCCCCTTTGGGCTTCCTCTTCCCTCCTCTGGGCTTCCTCTTGGCCCCATGCCAACTACCCTTCCACAGTTCTCTGTGCACCAGTCTCCTCTAATTCTAACCAGAACCTCCTCACGAAATAGAACTCTGATAGAAATCACTTATGTTTTCATGTTAACATATTCACTAACAACCCTCTTAGGAGTGTTTGCGTATTAAGATGCATCTCCAATTATAGAGCAAAAGTCATATTAGGGCATTGCATGTGATTCTCTTTTATTTCTGTGACACCAACACCTAATCCCTAGGGCTATAAATCTCAGGTCACAGTTTGCTCTGTTTTCTTCTTCATATTCAAGTATCAAGTCATAATTTTTATTTATTTATTTATTTATTTATTTTTTAGAAAAAGAGAAAAGGAGAAAGAAAGAAAGAAAGAAGAAAGAAACAGCAAAAGAAAGAAAAAAAAGAATGAAGGAGAGAAAGAAAGAGGACGAGAAAGAGGGATAGAGAATGGGATTCTTGTTTTATTGCCCAGGCTAGAATGCAGTCTAAAAATGGGTATTAAAAACCTCTTTTATGCCAATAATTGTGCCTAACAATGGAGACAGGAAGGAATAGGGGATGAAAATAACAAATAGGCAGCCAATCAATATTTTATTTAAACCTGTGAAATGCTATGCAATTGCTGGGGAGTGATTTACTTCCAATTATGTGGTCACTTTTAAAATAGGTATAATGTGA
>CAUYQU010013079.1:0-23292 GCA_963574635.1 Cheracebus regulus | reverse complement strand
AGGTTATTTGGAGCTGCTCCTCTTTCTCAGTGGAGAAAGATCACTTGGATTGCTTATCTTCTTGGATCTGGGCCTCAGCTCTGGCCACTTCCTATCTCCCAGCCCAACAGTTTACAGAGCTCCCACCGTCTTGGAGAAGTCCTAGAATATGAGATGCTGTGCTGGTCAAACTAGCCATATGCCCCTTCTAGGAGATGAGGCACCCTAGACCAAAATTCCTCAGAGTCAAAGCACTGATTTACTGGGTTCTGACTCTCAGATTGGCCTTGACATACCAACAGATAATTTGACTCCAATTTCTCTCCCATCATTCAGTTTTCTCTATGCTAGTTATTTTCATCAAAAGCTTATTTTATTTCCTTATTTTACTTCTTATTTTACTACTATTAGAATAGTGAAAATCCTGTTAAAAGCAGGAAGAGGATAAAGAAGGTAATAATGATTACTTATAATTCAACCACCTATATGTAATACATATATCCACCTATCACATTTTACGGTATCTTCTCCCATTTTTACCACTGCTTTATTATTATTATTATTATTATACTTTAAGTTCTGGGATACATGTGTAGAACATGCAGGTTTGTTACATAGGTATACACATGCCATATTGGTTTGCTGCACCCATCAACCAGTCATCTACATTATGTATTTCTTCTAATGCTATTTCTCCACTAGCCCCCACCCCCCAATAGGTCCGGATGTGTGATGTTCCCCTTTCCATGTCCATGTGTTCTCATTGTTCAACTTCTACTTGTAAGTGAGAACATGTGCGTTTGGTTTTCTGTTCTTGTGTTAATAGAGGTCATGTTTTACACAGTTTTATATCTGGTTCTTTACCTTGTGATTCTTATTAAGCTATTTTATAATAGATAATTTCAAGGTAATTTTCTTCTTTGAACAGCCCCTCAATTTAGTAAGCAAGGAAGGTTTTTATTTTCTATTTCATAGATAAGAAAATGGAATAAGCTGGGCACAGTGGCTCACGCCTGTAATCCCAGCACTTTAGGAGGTTGAGGCCAGTGGATCCCTTGAGCTCAGAGTTTGAGACCAGCCTGGACAAACATGGCAAAACCCTGTCTCTACAAAAAGTATAGAAAAACTAGCAGGACGTAATGGTGCACTCCTGTAGTCCCAGCTACTCGGGAAGTTGAAGTGGAGGATGCAAATGAGCCATGATTGTACCACTGCATTCTATCCTGGCCAGCAGAGTGAGATCCTGTCTAAAAAAAAAAAAAAAAAAAAAAGCACAGAAAAAAAGGGATCTCAGTGACATTTATTTTATTGAAAAAATATTTGTTGACTCTCTCTGTGTTTCAAGCACTGTGCTGTCAAGTGCTGTCTGAGGTCATTCAGGTAAGTGGTGAGAACAACTGGGGCACAGGTCTACTGACTCATGAATGTCTGCTAAGTTCACACCTCCAAGTTCCCGTCTTCTTCCCCAGTTATAGATGTTGATATTAGAGAGGAGATCCTGGAATTCAAGGCAAGGTTGGAGATCCTGAGATGGGAATGAGCAAGCCCAGGTCCAACGCAAGAGCTGGAGGCTCTAGACAGCTTATGAGGACAGGATTTTGACCCCAGAGAACATGGCAAGAAACCCCGATGCCACAGCTGACTCACGGACTTAGGCCAAGAGTAGAAGGAACTAGAGATCATTTCTATTGCAGATTTGCATACATCAGGGATCTTGGGCTAAACATTCATTGGTTATGATAAATGTGTCATTCTAATGTTAGATTTTAACAATGGGAAAAACTAGGTGTGGGATCTATTGACATTCTCTGCACAATGTCTACAACTTGTCTGTAAATCTAAAACTATTGTAAAATGAAATCTTATTTCAACAAATGAGTTTACCAGACCCAGAAGAAGAAAAAGTGCATTCCAGGCAGAAAAAAACTAGATACGAAGATCAGGAGGGAATATGATGTGCCTGAGAAAGGAGGAGGGATTTGGGAGATTGTAGTATACTGTTACTACATAAACTAAAGTGAGATTGAGAGTCAGGATTGGCTCTGGATAAGGAAGGCTTTTCTTTTAGGCCAAGCTTAAAAGTCTTAGGTTTTATTCTGTAGGAAAAAGGAATTCATTAGAATATTTGAATTAATACAGTTCATATTTGAGTTTATTTGTTGTAAGGGTACCCACCTGCATATTGAAGGATGAGTAATGAGACAGAGGTTGGGAGTAACGAAACCAATGAGAAAGCTGTTGCAAAGGTATAGGGTGACTGAGGTGGTGCTTCCTGGAGCAAAGCAGCTGACCAGAAGCAGAGAATGATGTTCAGGGCTTCATCCCAACTGTTTCTTCCTGCCTCCATCCTCCATTCTAATTTCTGATTACAATCCAGTAGAAAGACAGGTAAAGCCTGGTTGATCAAGATGCACAGAGCCCCATTTCAAACGCTTATCCAAGCCAGGACAGTAGATAATTAAGATGCCCCTTCACCATGCCAGGAAGGTTTGGCAGCAGATGTCAGGAATCTGGGTCCCGGTGCAGAACAGAATATTGAGTGTCTGGAATGATCGAATCATCACTAGAGCAAGATGACTTCTGTTATGACTCTATGGGCTATTGGGATGGTCAAGAAGACCTCTGTAACTCTACCCTCACCCAGGAGAAGTACCAGCACACACATCAGGGCTAAGCAGCTCAAGTGCCTGGGCTAAGCAGTTATGGGAGTGCAGATGCAGGCATTCCAAATAAATACTCATTCCTGCCCCAGTGAGTCCATGGTAGAACATCCAAATAATGCAAGCAACGAACCCCTTGGCCTTATTCGTCTGAATTTGTCCTCTTCCCTCTGACCAGCATTTTAATCCAGCTGTAGGAACTGATTCTGCATCTTAGTGCAATTTCTTTCTTTCTTTTGATTTTTACTCTCTCTCTCTCTCCTTTCTTTTTCTTTTTGTTTTGGTGGGGGCAGGGTCTCACTCCGTTGCCCAGGCTGGAATGCAGTGGCACAATCACAGCTCACTGCAGTCTTGACCTCCTGGTCTCAATCGATCCTCCCATCTCAGCCTCCCAACTAGCTGGGATTACAGGTGTATGTCACCACACCTAGCTAATTTATTTTTATTTTTTATAGAGGCAACATTTCACCATATTGCTCAGGCTGGTTTTGAACTCCTGGACTCAAGTGACCCACCCACTTTGGCCTCCCAAAGTGCTGGGCTTACAGGCATAAGCCACAGCTCCCAGCCTATTTCTTAAGACTCAATGGAGAAATAGCCATGATTTTTGCTTAAAAAAAAAAAAAACTGTGCCATTTCTCAAAGTATGGTATTTTGGTATCTTTGAGGTCTTTAAGCAGAATTTTGGGTAGATCTTCACTTGTTCTTTACCTCAATGCCCCCAAATTAATTAGCGGTGGTGGTGGGAGTGGAGGTACTTCAGGGTACATGATCATGCTATTCACTAATTTGTTTATTCATCACTCCAAGGCATCTTATCGTTTAAGATGGAGTGGGTCTTGGTAGGCATCGCATCCAAAGTGACAACAGGAGATTTCAGGTTCCTTTAAAACTGTTTCTAGAACTCCATCTCTTATTCTGATGGTTTTACTTTAGACCTCAGAGTTGTAGTCTCTTCCAGGAGGAATGGCCACTCAGGTTCTATAGCCTTATAGTCAGGGTTCAGTGTGCAGACCCTACTGCAGATGACAGGACCGTGGGAAATGCTGAGGCAGTAGAATCATTCTTAAGTGGAACAATTGGTGGTTCCTTTAGGGCCCCTGGTAGCACTTTTCCACTGCAGTTCTTCTCCTCATGTTAACTAGGAGGTCTTATGGATTTTCCCTGACAACAGTATATACTGCCTGTGGCAGTTTGACCCTTTAGCCCCCTGCTATTTAATGGTGGTTCATGGATCACCAGCAGCAGCTGCACCACCTGGGAACTTGTTAGACATGAATAATCTTAGGCCCCAGAATCAGAAAGTGCATACAGAATCCCTTGGTGATTTGTGTGGATATTGTAGTTTGAATGTCATGTCTTTAATCTACAGCAGTGGTTCACAATTCTGGCTGTGCATTAGAATCACCTGGGGAGCTAAAATATCCATCTCTAGTTCACTACAGCCCAATTAAATAAGAGTCTCTGGGGGTAGGGTCCAACTTTCAGTACATATTCTTATAAAGCCCCCTTAAGAGATACTAATGTGCAGCTAAGTTAGAGGCGCAGTGACCTGGAAGAGCAGGGATTCTCATATCAGGAGCACTTGGGAAGTGTTAACACTTTCTATGCTTAGGCCCTGAGGTCCTGATTTAGTTGACTTGAGTTGGGGCTGGGTATCTGCATTTTGTTATGTCTTCCCCATTAATAGGTGAGAATCATTTCCCAGACAAAAGTTTTGTCATTGTACAGACCCTGCAAGGATGCAGGGAGGGAAAGCAGTCTCATGAACAACTGTGTCTCTTCATTGTTTCTGAGCCAAGGTGAGGTCTCGTTGACCACTTTAGGGTGACTGTCAAGGATGCATCTAGCTATTGGAAATACTCCGCAGACAGGAGAATGTAGCAGATTCAGGGCACATTTACTCTGCCATTAGCCTCTACCTGCCTATCAAGGAAAATGATGGAGCTGGCACCACAGTGAAAACAGCAGGAAGCTCTTGACCCTGCTTGCAATAGGCACTGGGGTGCAAGGCAAGCTGTACACTTGAGTGTTTGCTACTTGCTTTAGTGCTGAGCCTCATCCTACCCATGGAGGGAGCAATGGCTGGACTCAAGGGCCTTGTGGCCTGGGCAAGTCAAAGGAGTAATTAACCAAAGAGGGTGCTTTGCAGGCATCACAGTGACATGGCCTCCATGGGTGAACAGAATAAAACTGGACATAAACATTGTTCTAGAGACAAGTTGATAAGTTCTCACCAGCGGGTTTCATTTTAGGGCTGTGCTGAACTCTAGAGATCCAGGTGAGCTGAGGGAGGATGTGTAACTCTGTCTACCACATATCTATTCTCTTTAGGATTTTAAACGGGCTATTGGTCTCTGGGAACTCCAGGACTACTGTTCACCTACTTACCTAATTCAGGATCTCAGTACAGATGACGAGGTCCTAGGGCATGCACATGTGCTAGTTCCATCCCTTACAATCATTATTTTTCCTTCACAGCTGGCGACGTGGGACTCAGAGAAAGGCTTGAATGGCAGCTTACAAGAGAGGCCTATGGGCAGCCGCCTCCAAGGATTGACTCTCAAAGTGGTGACTGTCTTGGTAGGATCATGGGGACATTCTGGGAGCTGCACCATCCAGGCTGTTGAATCAGAGCCTGCTTTTTGTGTAATGCTGGGTTTGGGGAGAAGAGAGTCTTTAGGAGTATTGTCAGCTTTCATAAGGCCTTTTATTCAAATAATTGTGTGAACAATGAAAGGAAGAGTGAGATTGAAGTTTCTGTCCCAGGGCCTGTGAGCTTTCCATAGGAAGATCCTGAGCTGCTCTAGAAAAGGACTTCTCATCCCCAGCCTCCTCTGAGGACCAGAAGGGGCCCAGCTGCTCCATTTGTTCTTGGGTGTAAACTGGATCTTGACCCACTACTGGTCCTTAGGAGAGCTGTTGTCGTAGCCAGAGCCCCCAGAAAGACGCGGGTGGAGGACATTCTCCTAGCACCCAACACCACTGATGGGCTCAGGTGACACAGGTTCAGAATGAAGACCATTTGGTAATTGCAACTTTTCTCCATGAGCGTCCTGGAATCACAGACTTTTGCATTTGTAATAGACCTTAATAGCATCTTCCTTTCAATTGGCTTTTTCACATTTTAATAAAAACTGCAGGAGACATTATAGATTTGCCTCTTATTGGCTGGGTCGCACATACCCAAATGTCCCTTCTGTCCCAGCAGACACTAACATTCCTTTGGCTAAGAAACCTTCGGCAGCAGTATTCCTGCATTCCCTGTATGCACACCACAAATAAGCTTTGCACCCTATTTCCCAACACAACTAAATTAATGAGCTATACTCCCTGGAGCTGTTTGCCAAAGGCTCCTTGTTCAGTTCCACACAAGAAGGAGGGGGAATGATGGGGAGTGCTGAGGTGCTTTCTAGATGACCATCTCGCTCACATGTGGCACAGCACAACATACGAGCATGACATGGCTTTGAACTCAGAACTCTGGGTCTGAATTCTATCCTACCCTTTGACTTATGGTCTGGTCTTGGCTAATTAATCCATATCTGATTTCTAGTATAGCCCAGTAGATATAATGCTTTTTCTCTCAATCTAATATCACAGAACTTTATCAACACTTATTATCCTGGACGAGAAGTTTCATGTGTCTTATGCGGGCCTCATACAGTTTTGGCATATTCTAAAGACATGACCCTAGTTCTGTATGGATGTTACAAATGGAGGAAGGAAAAGAAACCATGTTATTCAGGGAGCTGGGGGTTGGGGCAGAGCCTGGGATAACATAACACAGGACAAATGAATCTCTACTCCTCTGTATGGACCTACTGATTGGAGTGATCATCCTGTGCACTGTTCCTTGAGTGTCCATAAACTGCTATGGAAAAGGGCAGAGAAGTTGAGCCTCCAGTCCTAAATTGGGTAGCTGCAAATGTTCTAATCAGATTTTTCCCTCTAACATTGCCCTGGAAATAGTGTTGATGAACCTGTTATTTAATTAGAGAACCTTCATTCTGTTGTCCTCAGGAAGAGCCTTTTGTGATGGTGGCTGAGAACATCCTAGGACAGCCCAAGCGCTACAAAGGGTTCTCCATAGATGTCCTGGATGCACTGGCCAAGGCTCTGGGCTTCAAATATGAGATTTACCAAGCCCCTGATGGCAGGTACGGTCACCAGCTCCATAACACCTCCTGGAACGGGATGATCGGGGAGCTCATCAGCAAGGTAGGTCCCCACAGCAGATCCGGGGGAGGGGCACCCTAGTCTTCCTCTGGGGTAATATCTAAACTTGACCAATTGCACAGTGGAAACCTTGGGACCAGCTAAACAGACCACAGTTAACTGTTCTCCACACACAAAGGCTCTTTTGTCCTGAAACCCCTGCTACATCCATTTCTGCTCTTGCATCACCTCATCCCTGACACTCCGTGTTACCTCCATACACACTGCTGTCATTCCTTTGAAGTCTATCCGCTGTTCCTACTCTGTAGCACACCCTTCAAGGAATGTAGCCTACATTAAGGGTGAAGCAAAAACCTAGTTGCCACCAGAGTCGCTGATGAATGCTCATTCTCCTAACCCTCAGAGACCACAGGTAGGATATACATACACATGTGTGTATGTCTACATTGCTGCATATTGGTGTTGTGGCACCTCCCAAGTCCTCATACTCATTTAAACTGCACTCTTCTTTACTCCGATAGAAACTGCATCCTCATTGAAACTCATGGCATGAGACCAACTTACCATGTCCCTATTCTTGTCATTTCATGACCACTGGGTCATTTCCTCATAATCATTTATCATGGTGGCATCCAGCTCAAGTCCTTTGTCTCCATTATTACTGCTGCCACTATTCTGACAATTTCTGACATCCCTGTGGACAACCCTAGACTGCCAGTGCTTTGACCTTCTCACCTCCAGGGACCTTTGCTGTGCTCCACTCCAGCGCTCACCCCCATGCATCTTGTTAGCATCTTACCTGTCACTGTCACTAGCCCACTGCACGACCACAACATGTTGTCCTTCTGACTCTTTTGAACCTTTACTCTTACAATACAGGCCCTTTGCTTTTACAATCTGTAAAGGCAAACACTAGGCTTTTCATTCCTCCAATTTCTATTAGTCTTATTTTTAAAAAGCTTTATTGTGGTAAAATTCACATACTATAAAATTTCCCCATTTTCGATACACAATTCAATGATTTTTAGCAAAGGTACTGGTTGTGCAACCTTCACTATAATCTAGTTTTAGAATACTTCCATCACCCATTGAGATCTTTCATACCCCTTATAGTTAACGCCATTCCCACCCCCAGCCCTAGGCAACCATTAATCTACTTTCTATCTTATAGAGTTGCTTTATTGTGAACATTTTGTATAAATGGAGTCATACAAGATATGGTCTTTTGTGCCTGATTCTTTCCATGTAGTGTGTGTATCTGAGGTCCATCCTTCTCTGCAGCTTCTGTACCTTTCTGATACTGCGTCCTCCTTGGGTGTCCAGACAAATCCTGCTCCCTTCATCCCTGTGACTCCCTCTGTTCTTGATTTTTTTGTTACACCCTAAGCCTGAATGGATTCTATTATCTATCCTCTTAAATCCAGGTTGCTGCACTCAATTAGAGAAGAAAATTGCAAATCTGTCCAGATTGCTGTGGAAACCCTGTGTGGTCTCCAAAATCAGCTGGGCCTTTCAGTACTGCCAGAATCTTTTAACTTGTCTTTTGTTGGGATCCTTGGCTATGTCTTTCGGAGACTGTTTGAAAAGTCTACCTTTCTTCCTGAACTACCTAAGAATCCTTCCTGACTAAAAAATGATTGTACTTCTATATGGGGGAAATAAACTGAGACTTTGGGGCATAAAATTGTACTTCTAATTCCTATGAAATTTACATCTGCAGGGACCTGCCATCTCCCACAGAGGGGAGTGTCCCCTGTCCCCTGTCAGTCTCTGCCACTGTCGTAGTTCAACCCCTCCACCTGTGTCGTGAGTTGATTCCTTTGTGCCTCCTTTGAACCTTGCTTCATAAATTAGTTTCTTTTCATTCTGTGTTGTAAGCCTATCCTGCTCCACTAAATCTCTTTTCAAGCCCTTAAATATGCTCCAAACTTTCCTAATCCTAAAAATTGTCCCTAGATGTCAGGGATTTTAGAAGAGAGGCAAGAACCAGAGATACAGTGGCACAAGTGTAAGAGAAGAGTGTTGATAAGGTCACCTCCACATTTTCTGTCTTTACTCAAGGTATAGTATTAGATTTCAGTTTAGTACATCAGTATATCTGTCCATAGCCCATATCTTAAACCTTAAAAAAATTCTTCCATGTGTGTTTCCCCAATTTGAGCATGGAGGTTAGATCAGTTGTCACTACTGGTCATTCTAAAAGAAGCTGGTTCTGCTGATGCCTCTCACTCGGAGGTCCAAGAGCCAAGATCACAACGACTGCCTTTCAGTGCTCTTGTGACTAAAGGAGGACTCTAGGTCCCATTGTCACCTGGCATCCACCCATCCAGACGTGAAGCTCATAATTGCCTCAAACTTGGCAGCTTCATCTTAACAGTCTGGATCCATCTTAATAGGATCTCTGTCTGTTTTCAAAATGAAGCTCATCTTGGAAGACAAACATCTTGGGAGGTAATCTTGAGGTCACAGTAGGGCATGTTCAGAGAGATTCTTCACACCATGACTTTACCACAGAAGAATCAACCTGTGGGTCTACAAGCCATGAATTAAGGGTGGTGGAAGATAGAAATAAGTAGATGACCCCTTTATTCTTTCAGTGTTTTACTCTCTGGCGTAAAGTCTACATATAAAACACTCAGTTACCAATATGTTGGTAAGGTCTAACATAGTTGTAGAACTCACCATATAACTTCTGAAGTGTTTTAGAAAGGAGAGAGGTCAATGTGGGATAATAGCATCTGGAGAGGTGTGATGAAGAAATGGAGTGGGCCTGTGGTCTTAACATGTAGGGAGGATGCAGACAGACCTAAAGAAGATAAAAGGGCCTTCTTGGTGGTGGGTAGAGGGAAACACAGGGAAAAGAAAAAGAAAAGCTAAAGTTTGGTAGAGGAACAATAGCAAAGTGAAGAAAAATCATAATTCATAGAGAAATGAAGATGCTTTACTCAATTCTTTTCTGTAGAAGAGGTTTTCCGAAGTTTTTAGAAAAGAGAAACTTGTAAGGTGAAGGAAATAGTAACGGACAATTTAGTGTTGGATTTTTCTCACAATATTCAGACTCTCAGGGTGTCAGCTCTCATATCCATTCCTCTGAACCAAGCAACTCAAAGGGCAGAGGGTGGACTGGACCTTGACCCAGGGCAGAACCCAGCAGTAAGCTGAGGACTGCCATCTGATGAGATGGCTTTGCCTTTCAGAGAGCAGACTTGGCCATCTCTGCCATCACCATCACTCCAGAGAGGGAGAGCGTTGTGGACTTCAGCAAGCGGTACATGGACTATTCAGTGGGGATTCTAATTAAGAAGCCCGAGGAGAAAATCAGCATCTTCTCCCTCTTTGCCCCATTCGATTTTGCTGTGTGGGCCTGCATTGCAGCAGCCATCCCTGTGGTTGGGGTGCTGATATTTGTGTTGAACAGGATACAGGCTGTGAGGGCTCAGAGTGCTGCCCAGCCCAGGCCATCAGCTTCTGCCACCCTGCACAGCGCCATCTGGATTGTCTATGGAGCCTTCGTACAGCAAGGTACCTTTCTGGTTTCCTGATCCTTGAATAGCTCTAGGGGCCTAGAAGAACTTCTTCACTGGCCAAGTTCTCAGGTGCATTTTACCAAAGTTATTTCAAATACAATTTTACTTGATCTCTAGGACAGTACAAATATCATGTTGCACCCAATTACCCTGAATAATATCAGAGAGGTATTAAATGAAACAACAATAAGGAACTCAACTTCAATTCCTGAAGCTCCACTTTAGATAAAATTAACTTTGGAGTTCTGCTTTGCACTTTTCTCCCTTTCCACATTAGAGCGATTGCTATGCACGTGAAGCTGTCAAATGAAACTGTGAATCTTGCTTAAATTTGATGACTTAATTGGGAAAAATTTCAATTGTGTTGCAATCATTTAAGCAGTACTCCAGCCATTCTTGAGGTACAAATTCTCCTACCTCTGAGAGGTCTGGATGGCACTTCTATCCAGTAGTGAGTTATAGGATTGTGCCATTTTCACCGGAGCAACAAACTGCAAAATTTCTAATGTGAGTCTTGATCCTGTTTGTACCATGGCAAATGCTTTGTGAGGTTACATAAGGAGAATAAGCAGTGAGAAGCTGTCTTCTCCTGATACTTTATAGACCAAGGAGAAATAATTGGCCTCAAAGAGGCTAAACTTCTAATGAAAAGTTTCATGCCATGATTTCTGAATATTCTAGAGGAAAAAAAGCCATCTACTGAGGGCTGAATATTAATAAAAGTGATATGGAATATCTCATTTCTCAGGTTTAAAAGAAAGCCAGGGAACCCTTCATGTACGAGGTATTTCTATATTTACAGAATTCCCGAGTCTGCTATATATGAATTTGAAACTGGGGAGGGATCTTCCATAAGACTGCATCCCTAGAAGTTCTTGCCACTGTGAGGTAGAATCTCCTAACTGAAAGATTTTGATATTCAGACCCCTACCCTTAGTGCTTTGACAAACTTCACACCATTAAAAGCCTAATCCTAACTTTTCCATATTGTGTGGTCCTCTGTCCCTGTGCAAGATCCATGGTTTTAGAATCCTGTCCCAGAATTGGCACAGACCCAGCTGGCGGTCACTTCCCTGGTTCCCAGCCCATCACCAGTGGTGGCCTCTGTGCCTGGCTGCAGGGCAGAGCACCTCCCTGAGCATGGGAGGGAGAGCAGAAGCCACCAGCCAATTCATTTTGTCTGCCTCCTGCAGGTGGTGAATCTTCCGTGAACTCCGTGGCCATGCGCATTGTGATGGGCAGCTGGTGGCTCTTCACGCTCATCGTGTGCTCCTCCTACACAGCCAACCTTGCTGCCTTCCTCACAGTGTCCAGGATGGACAACCCCATAAGGTAAGCCTCTTCCTCCTTGATCTGGAGCCAAGAGCTCAGAGAGGTTTTAAAGAGGATGTAAACCTGTCCAGGGCAGCCTGGTATGATGGAGAGAGCCCGTATCTGCATCCTGAAGGTCTTCTGGAATCTTTAGTTCATGGAGAAGAGCTTTACTCCTGTTGTATTTTATCTCAGGCACAATTACATAAATGTATAACTTCATTAAATAATATTTCCTGAAAATTTAATGCTGGCTACAAAGCTAAGAAATCAGTTAGCAAATTAGATTTCCTCAGACATTTAAACATTGATTACAAACTTATTTAATCAAAATTTTAGAAATATTTAGTTAAAATTAACTTAAACCAGAAGTCTAATATATGGTTTTTCAATCTTCAAACACCTTAAAATGATTTTTTCAAAAATGCCAATTACCACAATAACTAGAAAATGTATTTCATGCACATTTATATTATTATAAAATTATTGAAACCAAAGACTAAAAGTGTGTCTTTATTTTTACAAAATGTTAAGATTATGGCATAAAAGAATGAGCTCAATATAGTGAAATAACTCTTGGAAGTAACTGTGTTTTATAATGAGATTCCCAATACAGTGTAAATTTCAAAAAAAAAAAAAAACTTGGACAAAGTGAATTTGGTGTGGATGTGTGGTTGCTGAAGTGGCATGGATCTGTTGTACACATCATTGAGTACAATATTGGCTTCAATATTGCCTCTAACTTGATCTTTGGTTATGTTTTTTTTGAGTCGCTGCCTTTAGTAACGTCTCCTTTAATTCATCACACTCACTGTCATCTTCTTGGTTCTTTTGATCCACAGCTCTTAATCAGGTCATCCATACTCAACCAGCCTCTATGGCTCCCACTGGCTATTGAAAAGAGTTTAAACTCCTTGACTAGGATTCAAGATTCAGTATGATATTGTCTAATAGCTTTATTAAACTAACATTTTTATTGAGATAATTATAGATTCATATGTAGTTGTAAGAAATAATGCAGAGAGGTCTCCTGGGATCCTTTACCCAGTTTTCCCAATGGTAACATTTTGCAAAAGTCTAAAATTATATCAAAACTAGGGTATTGACAGTGATACAGTTGGCTGATTTTATTCACATTTCCCCTCTAGTACTCATCTTTCTGTGTGTATGTCCATATATACGTGTGCATTTAGTTCTATAATATTTTATCACATGTAAACTTGTATATCTGCACCAGAGAGTAAAGATACTGAACAGATCCATCACCACAAGGATCCTTGGTGTTGTCCTCTTATAACCACCCAACTTCTTTCACATTTCTTCCCCTGCTACTCTGTCCCCAACACTGGCAACCATTAATTGTACTCGTCTCTGAAATTTTGTCATTTCAATATTTGGTATAAATGGAAAAATGCCTTTTGGCTTTGGCTTTTTCACTCAACGTAATTCCTTAGAGATTTATGTATGTTTTTGTGTATATTAGTAGTTCGGTGCTTTGATTATTGAGTAATAGCATTTATACCACAGTTTGTCTAACCATTCCTCCATTGGAGGACATCTGGGTTGTTTCCAATTCTTGACAATTATGAATAAAGCTGCCATGAACATTTGCGTGCAGGTTTTTGTATGAACATGAGTTTTCATTTACATGTGATAAACACCCAAGAGTGCAATCACTGGGTCATATGGCAAGTTCATGTTGGGTATTGTAATAAAGTATCAAACTGCTTTCCAGAGTGTCTGTGCCATTTTATATTTCTGCCAGTGACATAAGAATAATCCAGTTTCTCTGCATCTTTCCTGACATTTGGTGTTGCCATTATTTTTCATTTTACCATTCTGATAGGTGTGGAGTCATACCTCATTGTGGTTTTATTTCGCATTTTCTTAATGACTAATGATGTTGCATACCTTTTTACGTGCTTATTTGCTATGTATAGATCGCCTTCAGTAAAATATCTGTTTTTATCATTTCTAAATGGATTGCTTACTACTTCTGAGTTTTGAAAGTTCTTTCTATATTTTAGATACTGGTTCTTTGTCAGATATGCAGTCAGCAAATGTATGCTTCCACTCTGTAGCTTGTCTTTTTACCATGAAAAGGTTTACTTTTGATGAGGTTCAATTTAGAAAATAATTTGTTGCATGAATCATGCTTTTGGTGTCAAGTCGTTTCCTAGCCTGAGACCTGAAGATTTTCTACTTTTATTTTTTTACTGAAAATATTTACATTTTACATTTCAGTCCACTATCAATTTTGAGTTAATTTTATAAAGTTTGAGGTTTAGGTTGAGGGTTTTTGGGGATTTTTTTGTCTGTTTTGGTCTATGGATGCCCAATAGCTTTACTACTATTTGTTGATACCTTTCCATTTATTTGTGTCTTCAGTTTTTTTCACCAATGTTTTATAGTTTACAGCATAGCCTAGGATTCCATGGTATATATGTACCACATTTTCTTTATCTTTTATTTCTTTGTACTGCCTAATTGTTCTGACCATTATTTCCAGTTCTATGTTGAATAGATATGGTGAGAGTGGGCACTCTTGTTTTTTTCCTGATCTTGGAGGAAAAGCTTTTAGCTTTTTACTCTTGAGTATGATGTTAGCTATTGGCTTCATATATGGCCTTTACGATGTTGGGTTTACATGATGTTTAGTCCTAATATGCTGAAAATTTTTATAATGAAAGATGCTAAGTTTTCTCTATTGATTTTTCTACATCTTTTGAGATGGGCATATAATTTTTATCCCTTATTTTGTTAATGTGGTGTATCCCATTTCTTGATTTGTGTATGTTAAACCATCCTTGCATCCTCGGGATAAGTTCCACTTGATCATGGGATATTATTTTTTAATGTACTGTTGAATTGGATTTGTTAGTATTTTCTTGAAGATTTGCACATCTATGCTCATCTGGGTTATTAGCCTTTAGTTTTCTTTTCTTGAAGATTCTTTTTAAGGCTTGGACATCAAGGTAATGGTGGCCTTGTAAAATGAGTTTTGAAGTGTTCTCTTCAGTTTTTGAGAAGACTTGGGAGATTTCTGATTACTGTTTCAATCTCCTTACCCACTGTTAGTATGTTCAGATTTTCTGTTTCTTCAGCATTCAGTCTCACTAGGTTGTATGTTTCTAAAAATTTAGTCATTTTTCCTAAATTATTCAGTTCGTTCTTGCAAAATTGTTTATAGTAGTCTCTTATGAGCCTTTCTATTTCTGTGGTATCGGTTGCTTCTCTTTCTTTTATAATTTTATTTATTTGAGACCTCCCACTTTTTTTTTAGTCTAGCTAAAGGTTTTTAAATTTTGTTTATCTTTCCACAAAAGCCAATCTTAGTTTCATTGATCTTTTGTAGTCTCTTTCTAGTCTCTGTTTTATTCATTTTTGCTCTGATCTTTATTATTTTCTTCTCTCTGCTAACTTTGGGCTTAGTTAGCTCTTCTTTTTTGTAGTTCCTTGAGGTATAAAGTTAGAATATTTAAATTTTTTAAATGCACCATGACCCCAATTATTTTATAAAACTGTTTGATGTGCTCTTTTTTAAGAGGTAATTTTAATACTTTTAATATATTCAGTAAATAGTCTTCAGTAGATAGTTTTAAATTTGTTATTTTTTTTTTACTTATTGAATAAACTTCACAAGTTTTAAGAACAACTTTAGGAATTGGAAGATATTATTAAATTATTTATTTATTCTGTTTTAAACTTTTATTGGTAAAATATACATAACATAAGGTCTATTATTTTAAGAATTTCTAAATGTGTAGTTTAGTGGTACTAAGTATATTCATACTGTCACAATTAACTTTACCATCTATCTCCAGAACACTTCATCTTGCAAAACTGATAATCGGTACCTATAAAAGAATAACTAATTTCCCATTTTCTCTGGACTCTAGAAACCACCATTCTATTTTCTGTCTCTTAAAATTTGACTACTCTAGGTACCTCATATTAGTACTATTATAGGGTATTTATCCTTTTATGATTGGCTTATTTTACTTTCTGGTTTTTAAGATTCATTCATATTGTAGCCTGTGTAAGAGTATCCTTCCTTTTTTAGGCTGAATAATATTTTATTTATCCATTTATCTATCAGTGGAATCTTGGATTGCTTTCACATTTTAGCTATTGTAAATACTACTCTTATAAACATGGGTGTACAAATATCTGTTCAATGCCTGCTTTTAATTCTTTGATGTATATACCCAGAAGTAAAATTGCCAGATCATATGGTAATCTTATGTTTAATTTTTTTTTAAGAATCACTGTACAGTTTTCTACAGTAGCTGCATTATTTTACATTCCCATCAGCCATGAACAAGAAATCCAGTTTCTCCAAATTGTCACCAACATTTGTTGTTATCTGCTTTTTGTTTGTTTGTTTTTTAAATAGCCATTTCAATGGATGTGAAGTAGCATCTCATTGTGGTTATGGTTTGCATTTCCACAATTTAATATGTTGAGCAATTTTATGTGTTTATTGTCAAATTTGTGTATCTCCTTTGGAGAAATGTCTATTCAAGTTCTTTGCCTATTTTTAATGGATTCATTTATGGGTTTTTTGTTGTTAAGTTGTAGGGGCTCTTTATACATTCCAGATATTAATCCATTGTCACATATATGCTTTACAAATATTTTTTCTTTTAGCAGGTTGCCTTTTCACTCTGCTGATAGTGTCTTTTGATGCAGAAAAGTTTCTAATTTTGATGAAGTCCAGATTATCCCTTTGTCTCTTGTTGCCTGTGCTTTATGTGTAATATCCATTGCCAAATATAATGTCATAAAGTTTTCTTCTTCTATGTTTTCTTCTGAGAGTTTTATAATTTTAGTGTTAAATTTGAATCTTTGAGCCAGTTTAGGTTAATTTTTGTGTGTGATATAAGGTAAGGGTATAGTTGCATTTTTCTGCATGTGTATATCCAGTTTCCCATTACCATTTGTTGGAAGACTATGCTTTCTTTATGGAATTGTCTTGACACCCTTGTTGAAAATCATTTGCCCATACACAAGAGGGTTTATTTCTGGGATCACTTTTCTATTCCACTAGTCCATATATCTGTCTTTGTGCCAATACTACATTGTTTTGATTATCAAAGCTTTGGATTATATTTGGAAGTCAGAAAACGTGAGACCTTCAACTGTGTTTTTTTCCAAGACTGTTTTGGCTATTTGGGTCTCTTGAAATTTTGTACAAATTTTAGCATTTTTTTATTTCTGCAAAAAAAAATGGAATTTTGTTAGAGATTGCATTGAATTGGTAGATCACTGTGAGCACTGTTACTGTCTTAACAATATTGTCTTCCAATCCATTTGCATAAGATGTCTATTTATTTGTGCCTTTAATTTCTTTTTAGCAGTATTTTATAGTTTTCAGTGCATACACCTTTTGCTTCCCTGGTTAAGTTTATCCTTAAGTATTTTATTCATGGTTTTATTGTCAATGGAATTATTTTTGTAATTTTCTTTTCAGATATTTTATTGTTAATGTATAGAAACAAACTGGTTTTGTGTGTTGATTTTTATCCTGCAACTTTGCTAAATTTGTTTATTAAACAGGGGTGTGTGTGTGTGTGTGTGTGTTTGTGGTGTGTATGTGTGTATAATTTAGTGTTTTCTTAAGCTATACAATCATGTTGTTGAGAATGGAAATACTTTACTTATTTATTTTTAATTTGAATGCTTATTTATGTATTGCCTAATTGCTTGACTTCTA
Source organism: Cheracebus regulus (assembly GCA_963574635.1). Classification (NCBI taxonomy): domain Eukaryota; kingdom Metazoa; phylum Chordata; class Mammalia; order Primates; family Pitheciidae; genus Cheracebus; species Cheracebus regulus. The sequence goes on along the minus strand of CAUYQU010013079.1, from coordinate 5,920 downwards.
GCACTATGTTGAATAAAAGGGGTGAAAGTAAGCATCTACGTCCTGTTTCTGATCTTACAGGAAAAGCTTTCCATCTTGCATTATTAAGTATGATGTTAACTGTGGGTTTCTCAATATGGCCTTTGTTATACTGAGCTAGCTGCTCTCTCTTCCTAGTTTATTCAGTTTTTTTTTCTGTGTGTGGTCATAAAAGGATGTTGAATTGTGTCAATTTTCTGCATCTGTTGAGATAATCATATTTTTCTTAATTCTGTTAATGTGATGTGTAACATTGATTGATTTCTGTATAAACTATTCTTGAATTCTCAGAAGAAACCCCTCTTGTTAATGGTGTATAATCCTTTTAATATACTGTTTAATACAGATTACTAGAAATTTGTTTAGGATTCATTAGGAATGTTGATCCATAGTTTTCTTGTAGTGGCTTCAGTATTAGAGTAATGCTGGCTTCATAGAATAAGTTAGGAAGTGTTCTCTCTCCTTTAGATTTTATTATTATTATTATTATTTTTTGGTAAGAATTTGAGGAGTATTGGTGTTCTTTATTTCTTAAATGTTTGCTGGAATATGCCAGTCAAGCTTCTGGTCTTGGGATTTTTTTTTGGTGAGTGGTTATTGACTGTGGATTTAATCTCCTTTCTAGTTATAGATCTATTCAGATTTTCTGTTTCCTTATGATTGGGTCTTGGTAGGTTGTATGTTTCTAGGAATTTGCCCATTTCATCTAGATTATTCAATTTTTTGATATATAATCATTCATCATACTCTCTAATAGCTTTTTTTTTTCTGTGAAGTTGATAGTAATGTCTTCTCTTTCATTTTTGATTTAGTTATTGAGTGTTATTTCTTTTTTCATTAATTTAGCCAAAGGTTTATGAATTTTGTTAATCTTTTTGAAGAACCAACTCTTGGTTATGTTGATTTTCTATATTCTTTTTCTAGTCTCTATTTTACTTATGTTTATTATTTATGTTTATTATTTGTTTATTATTTATTGTTTTTTATTACTTATGCTCTTATGTTTATTATTTTCTTCCTTCTGCTAGTTTTGTATTTAGTTTTTTTTTTCCAGTTTCTTAAGTTATAAAGTTAGCTTGTTGATTTAAGCTCCTTGTTACTTTTTTTAAAAATGTAAGTATTTTTAGTTATAACTTTTCTTTAAACACCACTAATTTTTCTGCATTCAATAGTGTTTGGTATGTTGTGTTTTCATTTTCATTTATCTCAAGATATTTTACAATTTCCCTTGTGATTTTATATTTGACTCATTGGTTTTTAAAGAGCGTTACTTAATTTAACTCCTACATATTTGGAATTTTTCTGTTTCTCTTTTGCTGTTAATTTCTAGTTTAATTCCATAGTGATCAGAATGTGTACTTTGTGTCATTTAATCTTTAAACATGTATTAAGGCTAGTTTTGTATCCCAATATATGGTCTATCTGGAGAAAGTTTCAGGTGCACTTGAAAAAAAATGTATGCCATATTCTTGTTTGGAAGAGCATTTGGTATTTATGTCTCTTAAATCCACTTGGTCTATAGAGTTTCTAAAGTTCTCTATTTACTTATTGACCTTTCATCTGTTTTTTCTATTCATTATTGAAAATGGGGTTAAATACATGTTTATTTTTGAATAATTTGAAATACTTTATTTATTACTGTGCTTTCTTTTACTTTTCTCTTTCTTGTTTGTGTTTAAACTTTTTCTGTCTTCACCTTAAGGCTTCGCTATTTGGTTTCCTCCACAAATCTCCTATTGGATCTGACTTTCAATTACCCCCACAGTCTGCACAGCTAATTACGGAGCCTGAAACTTTAGACTGTCAGATTTCACTGTTCTATCAGTTAAAAATTAGCAAATCTCATCATGTCTCACATTTCTCATTAGAGGATAACTACTTACCTGACAAAGGATATTAGCAGGACCAGAAGACACAGGACATGTTAAATGTACATTATGACGTGTGTCCTGTGAAACACCTAATATAATCATTTATTGATTTTTTTAAGTGAAATTTTTTCAATTTACTTTTATTAATTTCTCCTCTTTCATCCATCACTATGATTTTAATTTGTTTTATATTTTTGGCTTAATGTTATTTTAATTTATATTCCTTTTAATAAATGGCTAATACCCTGATAACTTATTTGCCTGTATGCCTTTGATTACAACTTTTCTATCTTATTTTTTTACTTTTTAAATTATACTTCAGATATATTTTTATAACTCCCTAATTCATTTTGTAAACAATTTTTTCTGACATATATCTATATGAATTTGAGATTAATTACATCAAAGTACATATAAATTACCTATATTTGCCTATAAATTTTAAACACCAACAAAAGAATATTTCTTAATTTATCAGTATTTAAGCATGCCAATATAGTAGAATTTTTTTCAACTTTTAAATTGTTTTTATCACCTAAGTCAGTTTGTGTTTGACATTTGGGTTACAGGTGCATGTAAATATAGACATAGCATTCAACTGACATATAGAATAGCAAAGAAGGACACTTCCATCCTGGTTTATGTATGTCGATATTCTTCCTCATCAAATGACATAGACAAAAATCAAGAGGTATGAAAAGTGTCAAATATTGATTTAATACATTTTCCTCTCTTTCTTATCTTGTAAATATAAAATTGTGCACTGTGTGTGTGAGTAAATTAAAATAATTCTAATCTAGACTGTGAGCCCTGTGGGCCAAAAGACAGATAGCGTAGGCGAGCGGAGGGCATCTGTCCTTCATCAAGCTATTCACAGAAACTAATTCAAGAGGTAGACTAGATTATCTAAGTCTTGATGGGCTTAGATGTTACATAGGTCTTCAAGTAATGTTTTACTTTATTTTGCTTTAGTTTATTATCCTATATGTTGTTTGTTCTACTATTCTTGTAATAGGGTCAAAGTGAAAGGTTGAACTAGTCTAAGAATGCTTAATATACTCCATAAACTGTCCGAATCAAATATTTTTATTTATTGTTCAGGCAAACACAACTGATTTCCATCTACAATTATTTTTTAAGATAAGAAACAGTAAGTCAACTGAAGGAAGACCTGGGATGTCCAACTATAGAAGATTATCACACTTTAGCACACTGATTGAGAAATGAAGAACCTTAGGGTGGGTCTTGTCGCTCTTGGCTGCAGCAGGGTATGAGCCTAGCCTCAGTGGGCCTTTCCCAAGAATGCTCTGCAGCACGTGACACATGGCTGGTATACTGTCTCTAAGTCAGCGTCATTCCCTTAACAAGAATTTTCAATAACAAGTTGTTTTGGCAAATCATACCTCCGAATTTTAGCTTTTCAGTTGTTAACTTGATTACATTTTCTCTTCAGATCTCTCAGGTTGCTTTCATTCATACATGATATATAACCAAATGTAGTAAAATCTTCCTTGATAATCTGCTGGGCCATATGATTCATGGGCATACCACGGTTCATGAAATTTTCCTCTCTGTAATCTGGAGGGTTTCCTATTTCATATGTGGATGTCACTGCACAGTCTATCCTTCAAAATATCTGAAACATATTGATCATTACAAGTTTTCTGAAAATTGCTTCTGCAAATAAGCGACTGGCTGCATGCAATGTGTGTATGTGTTACCCAGACACATATAAAACACTGAATTGGGCACCTGCTTGGCCATCTTCTCTCAAGTTTTGCTTTATGCACTTTTGTAACTCACAACCTCATTAGGGCTCAATATTTTACCAATATAAAATTATCCTTTGCAACTTAATGTTGTATAGCTTAAATCTACTTTATTGAATATTGGTATGGCTCTTTTTGATTCCTATTTTTATATGTTTACCTGAAAAGCATTTGTCATATCTGAATCATTATGCTTTAGGTATTTCTCTTGTAACTGGCATGCATTATATTTCTGATCCCATTTTATTAATCTTGTCTTTTAAAGGAGAATTTTCAACCACTGATATTATAATATAAACATATTTGATTTGATTTATATTATGTCCACTTGTGCATTTCAATTTTTTATGATGTTTAGCATTCTGTTACCATTATTATTATTATAGTTACCTTCTGCCTGAAGTTAAGCATTTTCTTTTAACCTCCAGTGCTTTTCTTTAGGCTTAAAAATACATGCAACTCAATTTCTCTTTCAGAATTGAAAGTGAAACTATATATTCATATCTCTCCTTATGTAATATAGTAAGATACCTTTTTTTCCTCCTCTCCTTCTTCCTCCTAATCTTTGTTTACAGAATTTTAGTCCCAGTTTACTATGTTTTCTTTTTAAAATCATGCATGGGTTCTCTAAGATATGTATTTGCCATTCACATTCTTTTATTTTTTCCCATCCGTATCTATAGTTACAATTAAGACTGAATTCTATGCTTCAATTGTTTTAATGATTGTTGAATGTTTCTTTATACTATGATTTAGCCACTGTTCATTTCTTTATTTTGATGGATTTTTGATCAGCTGGAGTAGCTTTTTGAGCAATATATTTAATAAGTAGTTTGATGTCTGAGACAGCATATCTGATAATGTTTTCTGTTGTCTTTATACATTAATTAAAATATATCTGAATATAATATTATTGTGTCACAACTTTCCTCTTTAATATTGTTTAGAATTTGCTCCATTGCCTTCTGCCTGAGTGTAGTACAATGGAGAGGCTTTCACCTATTCATTTTTCCTCTCCTCTTTCACTTTCTCTCTTATCCCCTCACGAGGTTCTCTCTTCTCCCTTCTTTTCTTCATCTCCTTCTTCCTCCTCCTTTCTCTTTCTGTTTCATTTATTCTTCCTTTGCCTTTTCTTCCCTTCTTCCTCTTTCTTTCCTTTTCACCCTCTTCCTCCTCTTCTCCTTCTCCTCACCTTCTTCTCACCACCTCCCTGTTTTTCTTCTTCCTTCTCCTCCTCCTTCTCTTCCTTTTCCATTTTTTCCTCATCTCTCCTCTTTGCCTCCATTAATCCTATTACTGCTCCTTTTTCTTTTCTTTTGTTCTCCTTTTCCTTTTTCTGTTTTCTCTCTTCCTCTTCTACTTTTTCTCCTTCCTTGTGCTTTCTCCTTTGAAATTATCCCTACTGTCTTTCAACTTAAAAACTTCCAGAGTTGGTTGATATGCCATTAATTATAGGATTCAGTGAGGCCTTCGTATATGCAAACAGAAACTTGCACCTTGGTTCAATAATTTTGTCATCAATTATATCTTTCCTTATTATTTATATCCCATCTATGTGCATGTTGTTTCCAGGAATGCTGATTTTTCATATGTTGGTATTATGATTCCTCCACATCTATTACACTCTCTGATCATTTTCAATTCATCTCCTTTTCCTGCTCATTCGGGGGAGTTTCTCAGTTTGTTTTTCGTATTTCAGATGAGATTTTCTTTAGTTTTCACATGCCTTTTAGCAATTATTAATGACTATATAAATTCTACTTATATATTTTTATTTTCCTTTCATTCTTCTTCCTTTTACTCTAATACTCTTTTATTTCTCAGCCAATGTTTTATGGATTTCATTTTAAAGTTTTGTTATAAAGAGTCCTTGCTATAGTAAATTATGCCTACAGAAAAACAAATATTTTTAAAATTATGGCTTTGTTTTCTTAGCATATGTTTTTCTGACAATATATTCTTTAGTATCTTTAACATCATATTATATAAACATATTTATTATTTCTTTTATAATGAAATCTTTATGTCTCCATATTGTTGGGGTTTTTGAAATTTAGAAATATAGTCATGTTTTTTTACCCCATAGGTTATTGGGGTACAGGTGGTGTTTGGTTACATGAGTAAGTTCTTTAGTGGTGATTTGTGAGATTTTGGTGTACTCATCTCCCAAGCAGTATACACACACTTTATTTTCAGTCTTTTATTCCCTTCACCCCGCCTCCCATCCTTTCCCCCACGTCCCCAAGTCCATTGTATCATTCT
>CAUYQU010013078.1:0-25587 GCA_963574635.1 Cheracebus regulus | reverse complement strand
ACAGATGCTGGAAAGGATGTGGAGAAATAGGAACACTTTTACACTGTTGGTGGGAGTGTAAATTAGTTCAACCATTGTGGAAGACAGTGTGGCAATTCCTCAAGGACCTAGAAATAGAAATTCCATTTGACCCAGCAATCCTATTACTGGATATATATCCAAAAGATTATAAATCGTTCTACTATAAGGACACATGCACACGTATATTCACTGCAGCACAGTTTACAATAGCAAAGACCTGGAACCAACCCAAATGCCCATCGATGATAGACTAGACAGGGAAAATGTGGCACATATACACCATGGAATACTATGCTGCCATAAAAAAGATGAGTTTGTGTCCTTTGTAGGGACATGGATGAATCTGGAAACCATCATTCTCAGCAAACTGACACAAGAACAGAAAATCAAACACTGCATGTTCTCACTCACAGGTGGGTGTTGAACAATGAGAACACATAGACACAGGGAGGGAACCATCACACACTGGAGTCTGTTAGAGGGGACTAGGGGAGGGACAGTGTGGGGTAGGGAGGTTGGGGAGAGATAATATGGAGAGAAATGCCAGATATAGGCGAAGAGGGGATGGAAGCAGCAAACCACATTGCCATGCATGTACCTATGCAATGATCCTGCATGATCTGCACATGTACCCCAGAACCTAAAGTACAATCAATCAATCAATAACTTGTTCTCAGAAAAAAAAAAAAGAAAGAAACAAACAAACAAACAAAGAAACAAACAAAGAAACAAACAAAGAAAGAAACCAGAAAAGTTGATGGAAGAGGCCAAGCTCAAATGAGCTACCAAAAGCGACATTTGGGTCCTATGATAGCATGAACTTTCAGTTTTCAGACTAAAGAATATCAAGATAAATTTCAAATGGATTATTCCCTGTTCACCATTCCTTCCTTGGTATCTGCTCTATTGGAAGAAGAAGGAATGAATAAATAACATACAAAGGTGATACCCAAATCTCAAATCTGGCCGTTAGTTATAACCAACTCTGCCCCTAAAACTTTGGTCAACGCCCTTAAAGTATAAAATGCAGAGATCTGAACTTCCATCACTTTCCCCAGGGCAATTGCATGTCACCAGGCCACCACACAGGCTAGAGATACACATAGGTGAATAGGTCCAACCACAAAAACAGAAAGATAAAACTATTATTTAACTCAAGCAGAGAGCTAAGAGGTTATTCAACAGATGACAGTAATATAAATATCCCATTCAAAATCAATGAAAACCAGGTGGAAATGACAAAGAAACAACTAGCACTAAGCAGAACTTTCAGAGAATAATGCAGGAATTTTCCTCTTAAGTGAATCCTCCAGATTGGCTATCGTATACATCATTCAGTTAAGAAATATGCATGGAGCACCCACTGTGTCTCAAAAGCAGTACCACAGGAGAGAGAGAAGAGGAAGGACAGACATTGCTATAGTTTGAACGTGTCCTCCAAATTTCATGTGTTGGAAACATAATCCCCAAATTCATATGTTGATGGTACTTGGAGGTGGGGCCTTTGGGAAGTAATTGAGATTGAATGGGGTCATCAGGGTAGGCCCCTTATAGTGGGACTGGTGGCTTTATAAGAGGAGAAAGAAAGACCCAAGCTGACATACTCTTGCTCTCTCACCATGTGATTCCCTTCCCATGTTATAACACAGCAAGAAGGCCCTCACCAGATGCTGGCACCACACTCCAGGACTTTCCAGTCTCCAGAACCAAGCACTAAATAAATCTCTATTTTTTCTAAATTGTCCAATCTCGGGTATTCTGTTATAGCAACAGAAAACAAAGTAAGATAGATGCATACACATGACTATAAGACAGTGTAACAAGTACTACAAAAATTTACTCAAACTATTCAAATATACACTTCTCTTTGGCAAAGTAGGTCAACGTGACTTGCCAAATTTAATCACCTATTCTTATGTGCATGCAAGGTGAGAGCCATATTCCCAAGAAATTATATCATCATTGTTCTATCTACTAATTCCTTAAGTAACACTCTAAATTATTTATTTTTGAAAGCAATACTTAGACATGTACAAATCTGCAAAATAAAAGTGATGAAAACAAGGCATGCAGGTTTTTTTCTTATACCTATTTTACATAATCTTTCAGGGCTTACTCAGAACCAAGTGAATTACTCAGAACAAACAGAATCTAAAAGGTATCAAATGAAACCAGGAAACTTTTAAGAAACATAACTATATACCACCCATAATTCTCTTAAATATTTGTATTCATTGCAGTCAAATTCATTTTAAGTACCACAGGAAGCATATAGCCTCCCCCAAAACTTTCTCCCCACTCCACCTTATTCCTGGACCACATAAAAATTCTGAATAAAATTCTTTTTTTAAGAAATATCAAAATTACTACTTGTTTGATGTGTATCTGCCTGGTATGTCTTCTCAAATGCACTCAAATTATGATAATGACTTGAGAGCTGCATATATTGCTGCTAATAATACATGTAGAGAAAAGGAATTAATTCATGACTCTTGGCTAAACTCTCCTAATGACCATGCAGTGTGAAAATGTTACTGAAAAAAAAAAAGGTTTGGATCATGGACATCAAGACAAGTGTGCTGACATATAAGTAGTATTACCCACTCTGCAATCCCCAAATCTACCTATTTATTTGAACTCAACTACCAGAGGATAGCTAAAATGTCACTTCTGTAAGGAGGATGTCTCTGACACATAGCCATTCACAAACTTTCATAAACCCTTAGTTACTTTATAGCACTTATCACAACTATAATTACATAATTTGTATAACTGCTAATTCAATGCGAAACTGTCTTATTAGAATATAAGTTCCATAAAGATAATACACATGTGTTCCTATTTTGCTCTCAACTGTATCCATGGAAGCTAGGACAAAAGTACATGCTTAATTAAGCATTTACTGTATAAATGCATATTAAAACCTTACCAAGGAAAACTCTCCAAGTAACAGATACATAGGTAATCAAGAGGTAAAACTCAAAAAAGGCAATGAGAGAGTATGGTCCTGAGATGGCTACGTAGCATCAAAAAGAAATTCAGTCTTTGAAATCATTACAGCTAGTTCTATTGACAACAGACCACCACTATCAGATTCCACTTCAAGGGGGTTTATACAATTCTAATTAATGTTATTTTTCTAACATTTAAATTTCAAGACTTTAGTATGTCCCTTCCTCTAGGATTTTAGGTTAATTAAATACAATTTAGGTGGAACCAACAGCTGAATGCTTTATAGTCACATAAATGTGGCCCTTTTAAGTGAGCCACAACACCCAGTCATTCTCAAGAAAGGTGAATATATTTTTTGTCTTTTATTGGGATGTGTTGCACAGGACATGAAAATCCCAAGGAATCTTAAAAAAAAAAAAAAAATACTACAACTAATAAGTGAGTTTAGCAAGGTTGCAGGATACAAGGTCAATATACAAAAATTGGCTGGGCATGCTGGCAGCACTTTGGGAGGCCAATGTGGACCTGTAATCACAGCAGTCTGGGAGGGCAAGGTGGGCGGATCATTTGAGGTCAGCAGTTAGAGACCAGGGAGGGCAAGGTGGGCGGATCATTTGAGGTCAGCAGTTAGAGACCAGTCTGGCCAACATGGTGAAACACCCACCTCTACTAAAAATACAAAAATTAGCCAAGTGTAGTGGTGCACACCTGTAATCTCAGGTACTCAGGAGGCTCGGACATGAGAATCACTTGAACCTGGGAGGCAGAGGTTGCAGTGAGCCAAGATAGCGCCATTGCACTCCAGCTTGGGCGACAGAGTGAGACTCAGTATCAAAAAAAAAAAGAAAGAAAAATACAAAAATTGAATGCATTTCTATATACTAACAATAAATATTTGGAGCCTGAACTTCTTCAAAATATCATTTTTAGGCCAGGCACTGTAGCTCATGCCTGTAATCCCACCACTTTGGGAGGCCGAGGCGGGCGGATCACAAAGGCAAGAGATCGAGACCATCCTGGCCAACATGGTGAAACCCCGTCTCTACAAAAAATACAAAAAATTAGCCGGGCATGGTGGCAGATGCCTGTAGCCCCAGCTACTCGGGAGGCTGAGGCAGGAGAATCATTTGAACCTGGGGGGCAGAGGCTGCAGTGAGCCAAAATCACACCACTGTACTCCAGCCTGGGCGACAGAGCAAGACTCTGTCTCAAAAATATACATATATATAATTTTTAATGGCATCAATAGATCTGAAATATTTAGGGACATATTTAACAAAATATATGCCAGACCTGTATACTGAAAACTACAAAACACTCCTGAATTAAAAGTTAAAGATGTCTGGGCATGGTGACTCACACTTGTAATCCCAGCACTTTGGAAGGCTGAAGCAGGAGGATCACTTGAGCCCAGGAATTTGAGACCAGCCTGGGCAACACAGAAAGATCCCATGTCTAATAATAATAATAATAATAATTTTTTGGCTGGGCACGGTGGCTCACACCTGTAATTCCAGCACTTTGGGAAGCTGAGATGGGTACATCATGAGGTCAGGAGTTCAAGACCAACCTGGCCAAGATGGTAAAACTCAGTCTCTAGTAAAAATACAAAAATTAGCCAGGCGTGGTGGCGCATACCTGTAATCCCAGCTACTCGGGGGGCTGAGGCAAGAGAATTGCTTGAACCTGGGAGGCAGAGGTAGCAGTGAGCTGAGATAGTGCCACTGCACTCCAGCCTGGGCAACAGAGCAAGACTCCAACTCAAAAAGAGAGAGACACAGAGAGAGATAATCCTAAGAACAGTGAAAAGGCAAACAACAAACTGGGAGAAATTATTCTCAATGCTTTCAAAAGACAAAGGACTTGTATCCGGAATGTAAAAAAGAAGTCTTAAAGAAAATTATAAGAAAACAAACAATTCAACTTCAAGCCTGAGCAAAAGAGCTGAACAGACACTGCCCAAAAGAAAATATCAGATCGCCAATAAGCACATGAAGAAATGCTCAGCACCATTTGGCAACAGGAAAATACAAATTAAAACCACAATGAGATACCACTGTAAGTCCACCTGAATGGTTAAAATTAAAAATTATTTTGAGCCCAGGAGTTTGAGCCTGCAATGAGCTATGAACACACCACTGCACTCTAGCCTGAACAACAGAGTAAGACCCTGTCTCTAAAAAAATAAAAATTAAAAAAAAATTCTGGCCGGGCACAGTGGCTCATACCCATAACCCTAGCACTTTGGGAGGCTGAGGCAGGAGGATCGCTTGAGCCCAGGAATCTGAGACCAGCCGTGGCAACAAAGTGACACCCAGTCTCTACAAAAAATACAAAAAAACAAGACTAGTCAGGAGTGGTTGTACACACCTGGATCCCAGCTACTCAGGAGGTTGAGGTGGCAGGATCACTTCAGCCCAGAAATTCAAGGCTGCAGTAAGCCATGACTGTGCCACTGCACGGACAGCCTGGGCAACAGAGCAAGACCATGTCTCTTAAAAAAAAAAAATCTGACAATTTATCAAGTGTTGGCAAAGATGTAGAGGAACGAGAACTCTTATACCCTACTGGTGAGAATGCAAAACAGTATAATGATTTTGAAAAACAGTTGGCAGTTTCTTATAAAGTTAAATATACACTTCTCATATGACCAAGAAAGTCTCTCCTGGTATTTACCCAAAAAAAATGAAAACACATGTCCATACAAAGACCTGTATATGGATGTTCATAGCAGCTTTACTCAAAACAGCCATAAATGACAGCATATCCATACAATGGAATACTACTCAGGAAGAAAAAGTAATGGGCTACCTACATATGCAGCAACAAGGAAAAATCTCAAAAACTTAACACTGATCAAAAATAAGTACACAGAAGAGTATCCAGCACACTATATGATTCCACTTAGATGAAGTTTCAGAAAAGACCAATCTGGCCGGGCACAGTGGCTCACGCTTGTAATCCCAGCACTTTGGGAGGCTGAATCGGGCAGATCACGAGGTCAGGAGACCAAGACCACCCTGGCTAACATGGTGAAACCCCATCTCTACTAAAAATGCAAAAACTTAGCTGGGTGTGGTGGCACATGCCTATAGTCCTAGCTATTCAGGAGGCTGAGGCAGGAGAATCGCCTGAACCCAGGAGGCAGAGGTTGCAGTGAGCCAAGATCATGCCACTGCACTCCAGCCTGGGCGACAGAGTGAGACTCCATCTTCAAAAAATTAAAAAAAAAAAAAAAAAAAAAGACCAATCTAATCATCTAGAGATAGACAGTAGATCAGTGATTGCCTGAGGCTCTAGGCTTAGGGGTGGATAAGCGGATGGAACTTATTAAGAAAGGTAACAAAGTAATATTTTGGAATACTGGAAATGTTCTGTATCTTAATTGTAAAGGTAGTTACACATAAAACATTTATCAAACTGTACACTAAAATGGGTGCATTTTCTTGAATATAAATCATAACTAAATAAAGTTAGTTTTTTAAAAAAGCAAACAGCAACAAACCTATGCAACACTAAACAATACTAAAGCGCATGAGACTCCATATTCACTAACATCCAAAATAGCACCAATATCTCCACTTCTAAAGACAGTGAATGCTTGAATCTCTATCTAGTGCAAATTCAGAGGACTCTATGGTGGGCAAACATATTGTGGCAGACAGAGTGCAACTAAGGTCGGAAACTCATGGTATGCTGTGTCACATACATCACTTTATTTATTTATTGGAGGCAGCGTCTTGCTCTGTTGCCCAGGCTGGAGTGCAATGACGTCATCATAGCTCACTGTAACCTTGAACTCCTGGGCTCAAGCAATCCTCCCACCTCACACTCCCAAGTGCTGAGTTTATAGGTGTGAGCCTCATCACTTTAGAGTGGTTCCACCCATTACTTGTCATCTGTTAAATTTACCCAGCTAACAAGATTCAGTGTTTGATTCAAAATATTTCTTACGATCTCCACTTACGTTTTGGAGCTTCTTTTCCCAAGAAACACCAAATAACTGATCTTAACCCATAAAAGTTTTCTATCTCAGAGAAACATTTGCCTCATTGTAAATAATTAGATTAGTTGTGCTTCAGTCATAACATCGTAAGTTGCTAGGCAACCAGAAGTGAGTTAATCAGAAAATGAATCATCAAAGACATGGCACACAATCTCCTTTTATGGGTGTCTTATTCTTAAACACTTTCAAGGAAACAGAAGCAAATATTTGTCTACTGGTATGGAATTTACATGACGCAATCTAATTCTTACTATTGGTATCTGACACGCAAAATACGGCAATTTCATGTTCACTTGCATCTTCACTCACAGGATGAAGGCACACAGCACGGTAGATCTTCATAATCAAAAGATGGCACTCAGGCAAGGTGGCTCACGCCTGTAATCCCAGCACTTTGGGAGGCTGAGGTGGATCAATCACTTGAGGTCAGGAGGTTGAGGCCAGCCTAGCTAACATGGTGAAACCCCATCTCTACTAAAAAACACAAAAATTACCCAGTTGTGGTGGTGGGTGATTGTCATCCCGGCTACTTGGGAGGCTGAGGCAGGAGAATGGCTTGAACCCAGGAGACGGAGGCTGCAGTGAGCAGATTGCCCTACTGCACTCCGGCCTGGGTGACAGAGCAAGACTCTGTCTTAAAAAAAAAAAAAAAATAGCCGAGCATGGTGGCACATGCCTGTAATCCCAGCTACTTGGGAGGCTGAGACAGAAGAATTGCTTGAACCGGGAGGCGGAGGTTGCAGTGAGCCCAGATCACGCCACTGCACTCCAGCCTGGGCAACAATTGTGAAACTCCATCTCAAAAAAAAAAAATAATAATAATAATAATAATAATGGCGCTCCTGAAATAGGACTGTTTTTTGTCCAGACCTCATTTAAGGCAGGGATTGATCCTTGAGGTAGACGTTTATTCAGAGCACCAGTACCAAGCAAAGCAAGGCTCCATGCAGGTTTACGATGTGCCTGTCTAAGTGTCTGTGTGTGTGCACCTCCTCACAGGCCTGGTCCCTTCTGCAGTGGCTTCTATATGGCCACACTGGTCCCCTGTGGTCTAACCAACCCCTGCCTGACGTGTCCAGATTCCACACTGGCCGGCACTGCACCCTGGTATGGGTTCCCAAGAATGCTGCTTCCTGCTTCCCACCCTGTGTTCTGCCACTAGCCCCAAGCACTGGCATGCAAAATGAACGGACCTGGAGGGCTTCCACCTTCCAGTGGCACGCTTTGCTGAAACCAGTCCATTTTCACAAAGATATAGGCGGACTGTCGCTTAGGAACACCCATGGGCCAAAATGAACCTGAAGACGTAGTTTAATTAGCCCATTCATTTTGAACCAGTTGCAATATTTAAAAATTGAGATACTTCATATCACATTTCCTGCCTCTTTTGAAGAAGCGTCAACTCTTTCTACACAGCAGTACTGAGCTGGAGCCGAGCAGCCACCCACATCCCTGGAAAACGCACTCCAGCTGGCCCTGTGTGTGCCAGCAGCCAGCTGCACTCTATGTCGCCTCTCCTGCCCCTCCCCCGGCCTCTGGGTTAGAGACCACTCATCTCAGCTCCAGCAGCAAGCCTGGAACCCATCCAGCCGTCCTCCTCTGGGGCCCTGATAATGCGCCCTTTCAGTTAGGTCCATTTTAACTCACAAGACTAAGTCTAGTGACACTGACTCTCAGAACAGAAGGGGACTATTTTGGTAGTTCCTCAAAAAGTTAAACAGAGAGAGCTGGGCACAGTGGCTTCCACCTGTAATCCCAACACTTTGGGGTGGGTGGATCACCTGAGGTCAGGAGTTCGAGACCAGCCTGATCAACATGGTGAAACCCCTATCTCTACTTAAAATACAAAAATTAGCCAGGCATGGTGGCAGGCGCCTGTAATCTCAGCTACTTGGGAGGCTGAGGCAGGAGAGTCGCTTGAACCCAGGAGGCAGAGGCTGCAGTGAGCTGAGATCATGCCACTGCACTCCAGCCTGGGCGACAATAGAGAAACTCTGTCTCAAAAAAAAGTTAAACAGAGAATTAATACACCCAGCAATTCCACTCCCAGGTATAAACCTGAAAGAATTGACAGCAGGGACCCAGATATGTGTGTGCCAATGATCATGGCAGCATTCTTCACAATAGCCAAAGGCTGGGAATAATCCAAGTGTCTCTCAACAGACAAATGGATAAACAAAATGTGGCAGATACAATTAAGGGGATACTATTTGGCCAAAAAAAAAAAAAGGTATGAAGTTCTGATACATGTTAAAACATGGATGGACCTTGAAAATATTAAATTAATGAAAAAAAAGCCAGACACAAAAGGACAAGCATTGTATGATGTCACTTGTATGAAATATCCAGAATAGGAAAATTCATAAAAACGGAAAGTAGAACAGAGGTTACCAGGAGCTGCAGGGGAAGGGGAAGTCTTTATTCATTGTTACAGTTTCTGTTTAAGATGCTTTTTAAAAAGTTTTGGAAATAGAGAGTGAAGATGGTTGCACAATAACGTGGGTGTAATTTACACCACTGAACCAGAGACTTAAAGATGGTTCTAACAGTAAACTTATGCTATACATATTTTATCACAATAAAGAAAGAAAGGGAGAGAGAGAAGAGTCAAGGTCTCAGTCCCTTTACTCTCACAAAGCTGTCCTCTATACAATTAACCACCATCCCCCTCCATCAATTAGCCCTGCAGACCAGAGGGAACAATGGGGCAGCTTGCACGGGCAACCAAGGGGTCTCGCTGTGCTCTCCTCGGGGTCCCTCCTTGCTGACCCTGAGTATCACCAAGAGAGGCCACTCAAGGGACCTCTCAGAACAGAAGTTGTTTCCAAAGTGACTTTCCACCTACTTCTCCTGCTAAATGATTTTAGGTTCTGCTTAGGCACCTATTCAGCTCCACCAATAGTGTGAAAGCCACCACTTTCTGCATACCCATCCCATGCCAAGCACTGCTAGGTGCTGTGGATAGAAAATCCCGTCCCTTCCAGGCGACACCTCTGCATCATTAGCACCATCCACAGCAGAAGAAACGGGGCCCCAGACAGCATTAATGACTGCGCAAACCACACAGGCAGTACACCACAGAGCTAGAATTTAACCCATGAAACCAAATCTGTTTGGCTCCCAAATCCTTGCTCTAATTCCTATCCCACAGTCCCCACAGAGACCTACCTAACCTAAAATGCAGCAAATTAGGATTTTTGCCTACTTACTACAATCAAAATGCTGATGGCATCACAAAGATATAAACTCAATATAATATGCAACTATGAATAAACATAAAATGGATGTGTATGGCTCAGAGCTGGGGGTGGGGTGGGAGGGAGAAAGGCAGTGGGCAGGGGTGGGAGCAGAGCATTTGGTAAGAGAAACTTGAATTTGGCTGGGTGCAGTGGCTCATGCTCGTAATCCCAGCACTTCGGGAGGCCCAGGCAGGCAGATCACCTGAGGCCAGGAGTTTGAAACCAGCCTTGCCAACATCGTGAAACTCCATTCTGACTAAAAAATACAAAAATTAGCCAGGCGTGGTGGTGGGTACCTGTAGTCCCAGCTACTTGGGAGGCTGAGGCAGGAGAATCACTTGAACTCGTGAGCCAAGATAATGGGCCACCATATCACTCTAGCCTGAACAACACACCAAGACTCTGTCTTAAAAAAAAAAAAAAAAAAAAAAAAAAAAAGAATATTGGCTGGGCGCAGTGACTCGCGCCTGTAACTGCAGCACTTTGGGAGGCCAAGGCAGGTGGATCACGAGATCAAGATATCAAGACCATCCTGGCCAACATGGTGAAACCCCATCTCTACTAAAAAATACAAAAATTAGCTGGGTGTGATGATGTGCACCTGTAGTCCCAGCTACTCGGGAGGCTGAGGCAGGAGAATCGCTTGAACCCGGGAGGTGGAGACTGCAGTGAGCCAAGATCGCGCCACTGCACTCCAGCCTGGCGACAGAGCTAGACTCTGTCTCAAAAAAAAAAGAAGAAAAGAAACTTGAATTTGAACCTTGGGGCCAACACCCACTGTGTCTACTTAGACAAGGCTCTGAGAGGATGAGTACACTTTCACAAGGAAACAAAGGTTTTATCATGTAAGTGAGCTCCTGCTGACCTCACCCCTATCCGGTTTCTACAGGAAGGAGGTGCCATATTCACAAGGATTCTGTCCTAGAAGGACTGTGGGCAGAGGTAAGAGAAAGCAAGAGCAAGGACGGGGTGGCAAAGCACTTGGAACCAGCAAGGGACTGAAGGACCAAGAGGCGGAGCTGCTAACGGGAAACAATATGAACACCTCGGCCTCTCTCAACTCCTGCCCATCAATCTCCTGTCGGTGCAGCCAGTGATGGAAGCAACCAGAGTGAGGGGCATGGGAGCCCGGGGATGGGCCAATAGGTAAACAGTCCAGGGGCCCGCACATCTGGCCCGGTGGGCTCGCCGGTTACGTCCCTCTCACATCCAGCCCTGCACAGCTCTGACTAGTCTCAGCAATAACATGAATTTCTACACAGCCTGATCTAGCGACTAGCCCAAACCTGGCATGGCGATTCTGCAACTCCAAAGGATCAACGTCATCGGCTATCTAACCCCCAGGAATATGAGTTCCTCCAGGGCTGAACTTGCCACAGTGCCTTCTAGATCCCCAGTGCCTGGGACACAGTAGGCACTCAATAAATGTCTGTTAGACGGTCTTCCTTTTATAATGTAAAGTGATAGCTAGGGCTCAGATGCTGAAAGGCCCAGGATTTACTGCATTTTTTTGTTACCTGCCAACTAGCGAAGACCACAAAAGGCTTGAGTGGAACAGTAAAAGCGGGGAGTGAATAAGTCATTTCTAACGAGGCTGGTTTTATAGGCGTCACACCTCCACCGGGCCAAATAGGCTCATTGTAGAGGTGGAATCTATTCTGCAAGTGCAGAGACCAAAGAGAAAGCCAGGGTCGGCTCTAACGGAGAGGTTCAGCCACCGCCTCCCACAATAAGAGGCGTGAACTTCCATGCACGGGGCACGTGAGTGCAGGACCAACATCCCCAGGCGTCTCTGGGGCCTTCATTAAGCCTCAGCCCGACACAAACAGGCTTCTGACCGGGCAGGCAGCGTCGGGTGAAGAGCACGGACAATGCTGGGGCTGAGCCCCGGGGGCCCACAGGCAGCCCTGCCCCAGGCACCCAGAGGTGGCCCATCCTAGCCAACAGGCACACTAACGTGACCATTCACATGTCCCCTTCCTTCCAATGCTGACATGTCCCTTGGTCCCACCATCCTCAGCTATTTGCCTGGTACCTGCCAGCCCCACTTGGGCCTCTTGTGGGGGCAGGGGACCCTGGCACAGGATCCTGTCCTCAGCTCTGCCACCACCAGCTGGGAGGCCATGCGAGGCACTACCTGGGCTGACCTCAGTTTCGTTTTTCGTTTTTTTTTCTTTTTTTGCGACGGAGTCTCCTCTGTCACTCAGGCTGGAATGCAATGGCACCATCCTGGCTCACCGTAACCTCTGCCTACCGGGTTCAAGCGATTCTCCTAGCTCAGCCTCCTCAGTAGCGGGGATTACAGGCTCATGCCACCACGCCTGGCTAATTTTTGTATTTTTAGTAGAGATGGGGCTGTACCATGTTGGTCAGGCTGGTCTCAAACTCCTGACCTTGTGATCCGCACTCCTCAGCCTCCCAAAGTGCTGGGATTACAGGTGTGAGCCACCATGCCCAGCCAGCTTCTTAATTTTTCTAATGAGAAAATGAGAACATCTCTCTCTGGCAAAACTGAGCTTCAAGATTCAATGTTTAGCCTCCACTGTTTAATTCTCAGTTGAAGTTTTAACATTGTGTTAGGATGCCAGAGTTAAAATATATGTTACCTGAAAAGAGAGAAGCGGTCCCATATCAGGAGGCCAGGAGCTTTCTGCTCCAGGGCCTTATCTTAACAAAGGTTCACTGGTCCAACTGGCTATCACCATGACACTCAGGAAAATCCAGAGAATCCCAGGGAACAACACCCAGCCAGGGCCTGGCAGGAGAGAGAGGAGTGGCATCCAACACTGCCCTAGGTGTGCAAGGAGAGGGCAGATCTAAACCCACGCACTCAAGGCCACGGTCTAAGAAGCTCCGGTTCAGAAAGTGCATTCGTTTATAAGAGAAAGGTGCTGACTGCCCAGTTTGTACACAGCATAGTTTCTAAATTGAAAAGCTTTTTTAATAACACAGAAAATGATTCCAACTTTTCCCTGAAACTCCATCTGGTCAGTTTCCTCTTGCATGTCCACAGCTGATTCCTCTAAAACTGTTTAACATGATTGTTCACAATAACCCAACAACCTGTGAGGTTATTTATCCTGCTCTCCCTGGATAAAGAGCTGGACTGCACGGGCAGCCGCTCGGGCAGGGTGGGTTGTGCCCTGTCAGCCTGTCCCTAGGGCCTCTCAGCGCCCTCAGTGCATGGGAGCCAAGGAAGCAGCTTCCAATCCGTTGGCGGGAAAAGCGAAAACACTTTGTAAGTGTCCAAATAAAATGCGTTTACTAAATGCCTACTATAAGCAAAATACTGGGAAAGAGATACAAAGATTAACAACATATGGTCCTTGCTTTCAAATCATCTCGCATGACAGTTTAATGTGGAAAACAGATATTTATACAAATAATACAACAACAGCACTTACACAAACCATGTAAAAAAATTCTCATGGAAGTGACTAGACCTAAGGTTGCAAGTCACAATACTCGGGTTAGGAAATCGAAAGGAAAAATTCAAATCCTCTATCGGTGAAGTGATCATCAGTGGAATTTTCCTAGATCAGAGGGGTAGAATCCCTTTGTTGAGTATAAAAGATCAACTATTTGTCCTCACAGCATCTGGCTGTAAGATTTTTTGTGTTCTGTAATTTAAGACTTTTTTTTTTAAGAGAAAGGGTCTTGCCTGCTCAACATGTTGCTCAGGCTGGAGTGCAGTGGCATGATCATAAACTCAACTCCTGGGCTCAAGTGGCCCTCCTGTCTCAGCTTCTGAAGTACCTGGGACTATAGGTGCACACCACCATGCCTAGCCAATTTTTTTTTATCTTTTGTAGAGGTGGGGTCTCACTACGTTGACCAGGCTGGTCTTGAACTCCTGGACTCAGGTGATCCTCCTACCTCAGCCTCCGAAGTGCTGAGATTCCAGGCATGAGCCACCACACCTGGCCAATTTAAAACTTAAAATCTTACTGCTCTAAGAACTTTAAACAGATGTGCTTTATAAATGCTGGTTCATATGAAGATGGAATATGCCCCTCAACCAGTAAGGTGGTACAAGGACATATGGAACCATCACAAACCAGTAGGCTACTGCTTTTACTTCAAATAAAACAAATACTCCCAGGGCTAAGTGGAAACTAGCGCTGTTCTCTTGAACTCCTGGAAGCAAAGATGTCAAAGCCTCTCACTCTGAGAAACAACTCACAATAGGGTCTGGGCTTTGTGGTTTACCTAAAGGCAGCAACATACGTGTCTTCAAAACAAAAACAAACGGCCCTTTATCAGGAAAATATGGCGAAAGGTTGACCAGTGGTAAATCCAGGTGAAGGCTCCATGGGAATTGTCGGGTAGATATACGACTCTTTTACCTTTTCTTCAGTTTTAATTTTTTTGTAAACAAAAAATTGGGGAGAAATAAAGGATTTTCCCCAGAAGCTTGAAAGGCCCTGCCAGCTCCTACATGAGCTGCGGATTTTTGTTCTGCTGTTAATCCTGGAATCATCAAAGAAACAGCCTTCATAAAGAATCAAAAAGCAAAATGGCAATGAAGGACACCTTTTAGCTTTTTGATCTGAACAAGCCTTCGTGCTGCCTGCGCTGGGGAAGGGTTGCTATTTGGCGGCAAGGACAACTCCCTGAAAAACCACAGATTTCCATCCTCACGGAGCCGTCCCTCCGGGGGCTGGGATCTTCTACAGCCCAAATGCAGAACGCACTTTCCCCAAGGACAAACCCCAGTGCATTTCATGAAGCTGTTCAGTATATGTGGAATCAGTGCATTAATAACAGCTTACTGGCACCGAATGAAAAACACACAAGTCTTAATCTTAGGTCTTGAATTCTGTCCAGGTCCTACGTCATACCTGGCTGGAAGGGCTACAGCCATAAGCATGCTTGGTGACTGGAGGCTGTGTAGTGAGACCTGAGTTTTGAAACCAGGATTGGTAGCTTAACAAAATTTACTGGTTGTAGAAAAAGTAAACTTGCCTCCAGGGAGGTGAGCTCAGCCTCACCATTCTGACAGCAGCCTCTGGTGGCCAGTTTAGTAAAAAGTGTTGGCTCTGATGCTGAAAGCTCAGACCTTTCCTTCTTAATGAAGGTCGCTGCAAGCAGACAGGCCATTCTAGGTAACAGCTGGGGGTGACTGGGGAAGCGGCAGAAACCCAAACGAAGCTGTGACTTTGGGCGACGTAAATCACCAAGTCATTGGATGATCTGTCTCTTGCATTACAAAAAAAATGAAGTACTCTCTTTCAAAAGTAGAAAAATAAATAAGAGAATCTGTTTTAAAAGGGCTCAAGTCACAAGGCAGATAATACATACTCAGTTTGAAAGTAATCGCATTCCTTACTTGCACAGAAAGCCTTTAAATATTCAAGGAGCACAGATTCCTGCACAAAATAAAGCCCAGTTTGTCTACTTTCTTACATAGCACCCCACGGTACACTAACTCCTATGTACTGAGCACCGGAAATTCTTCCTGCAATGTAAGGAATTGCTCCATATGGCAAAAACTTCTAGAAAATGCTGCGACCATTTATTCAGAGAAGAAAATTAAATATTCAGGATTGTAGGTGAGGCCTGATATCTAGTGCCACAGATTCACACCATTTCACTGGATATAAATAGAGGAATGATCAGAGGCTGACAGATGGCTTCAAAGGCAGAGAGGGTAAGAAGGAGACGCCATCAGCTTCAAGCCAACTTCTTCGTAAGGTGCACTCTGTCCTCAGCCATCAGAGAACAATCTGGAAACAATCTGCTGAGCAGCTGCTCTCATCAACAAACTGTTTATTGTAAGAAAGTGGCTGGGTCAAAGGCTAAACATCAACCCGAACTGAAAGCATACAGAGCAAAAATCAATACCGTCGCTGCTAAAGAGACCCAGGACTTAGCATGCAAAAAAGAGAGGGTGAGAAACTCATGTGTAGTTCTGAAAAAGTGAGAGTTGGAACAAAACTCCCATATTTCAACATTCAGGGTTCTTTTGCTTGTTATTCAAACTAGCGACTTGCTGCTATTTTCAGAATGGCCTTGTACGGGGGAGGGGGATGCAGCATTCAACAGGAACAGAGAAATCAACCTTGCCCAAAAAGTTACAAGGGTTTACATCAGTTGTTTCTTTCTCACATTTGTTTTGCAACGGAACCAACATGCTTATTATACACAATGCATAGATACTGCAGTCCATCTTTAAATATGCCTAATTGGAAACTGGAAGGCTGACTGGACATGACATTATATGAAGAGATTGTTTCATTTTGGGTATGACAGTGGATTTGTGATTATGTTTTTAAACAGAGCTCATATCTTACAGAAACACATACTAAAATATTTGCAGATGAGAGATTTGAAACAGGATCTGGGAATTCCTTCAAAATAATACTGGCAGAGAAGTGGGTAGGAAGAAGTGAAATGAGATTGGCCATAAATGGTAACTGTGAAGGAGAGTGATGAGTACAGAAGAATTCACTGCATCATTTATATTTACTTTCAAATAATTGAAATTTTCTATGAAATGTTTTCTTTTACTTGTGTATAAAGTTCAGTGGTTACTTTGAAAGAAAAAAAAAGTTTTCCTAAATATAAGAAAAGTATTAACCTACCAAGGCAAATTAATTAAGTCGTATGCCATGGTATTGCTAGGTATCCAATTTGATGTTTTTGAGCAATGTCCGACATATGGTTGCTGTGTCCTGAGTTGAACGATGGAGAAGTAGAAAGAGATGCTCAAAATGTTCCCACCACATACGTGCCCCAGCAAGCCAGAATGTGACACAGAAACAGGTAAGACGGTTTCTTATGGTTTAACTGCATTATGGAGCATAAGGGCATACGTGAGCTGCTAAGAAAACCCAATTGTCACAAATAGTGGGGACCAAGTTGTTAAAAGACAAGTTAGTACACAAGCTTTGAAAATATAGCTTCTTTGTAAATTTGAGGCTGCTATACAGTGCATTGATAATTCTTAAATTAACAGTACAATTAGAGAATTAGCCTGAAATAAATAAAAATAAAGCAGAGAGCAAAACATTCTTTCATTGTGCTGAAATTAACTGTGAAGAAGTGTCTATCTATGATTTTAACTTGTTCCAATATAAAGACGAAAATGGTAATAACCACAAATTCTTAGAAAAGAATGCATTCAAAGGAACTGCTTAAAAAGTTTAAAAAAAAAAAAATTTTTTTTTTTTTGTCTAGTTGCTTTGCCAAGACCAGCATAAATACTGCAGAGAGTCCTGGAAAGGGTAGGAAAAGTCATCTTGTCTACCCTCCCTCCTGACAGAATAGAGAGGGGTTTGGTAATTAGAATTTGGTGACCAGCCAGGCACAGCAGCGCATACCTGTAATGCCAGCACTTTGGGAGGCATTACAGGTATGATCTGAGCTCAGAAATTTGAGACCAGTTTGGGGAAAAAAGTAAGACCCCATCTCTACAAAATATAAAAGTAAATTAGCTAGGTATGGTGACATGTGCCTGTAGTCCCAGCTACTTGGGAGGCTGAGGTGGGAGATCACCTGAGCTTCAGAGTTCAAGGCTGCAGTAAGCCATGATTGTACCCCTGCACTCCAACCTGGGTGACAGAGCGAGACCCTGTCTCAAGAAAAATAAAAAATAAAAAAGACATCTACCCGAGTGGGAGGGTGGGGCAGAGATGGGGATGATTAATGGATGCCAAAAAAAAAAAAAAAGGAAGAATGAATAAGACCTAGTATTTGATAGAACAACAGGGTGACTGTAGTCAATAATAATTTAATTGTACATGTTAAAATAACTAAAAGAATATAATTTGATTATTTGTAATGCAAAGGATAAATGCTTGAGATTGATCCCCCATTTTATATGATGTGATTATTATGCACAACATGCCTGTATCAAAATATCTCATGTACCCCATAAATACATACACCTACTACGTACCCATTAAATTGAAATAAAAAAAAATTTCTTTTAAAGCCATCTACCCAGACAAATTCACCTGGTCAATCCGAGACACTATACCTAACCCCAACATCACAGAAGGAAAAAATACGCAGAGGAAAACCTTCGAAATTAGAGACCTTTGACCTTTAAAGCATTTATGAACTAAAAAGCTACAGAAAAACTTTTCTTATTTATGGAAATGAAAAACAGGAAGGGGGATCAGTGGTCCCATCATTCAATTACTTTTCAGTGAACTGTTTTCCACATAGGATTCATTTTTGTTCAGAGAAGACAGCAACTTACCAAATGTTTACCTAGAGCAGAGAAAGGCAAACTCAATAAGTTTTCTGAGAATATTCACTTTTGGCCAGGCGCAGTGGCTCATGCCTATAATCCCAACACTTTGGGAGGCTGAGGCGGGTGGATAATGAGGTCAGAAGTCTGAGACCAGCTTAATCAACATGGTAAAACCCCATCTCTACTAAAAATACAAAATTAGCCAGGCGTGGTGGCACGTGCCTGTAATCCCAGCTACTCAAGAGATTGAGGCAGGAGAATCACTTGAACTCGGGAGGTGGAGGCTGCAGTGAGCCTAGATCACTCCACTGCACTCCAGCCTAGGCGACAAAGCAAGACTCTATCTCAAAACAAAAAGAATATTCACTTTCAACTTTAATTTTAATTTTTTAAACTTTTACTTAATGCATGTAGGAGGCAGGTTGATTTAAATTAAAAGTTTTGATAGACTAGTGCTCAGGAAAGCCTCCTGGTGGGTGAAACTGACAAGGGTCCCACGATGGGCATGTTCAGGATCCAGCGATCTAGCCGACTGCCAATGGGGAACGCCGTTCTCCTTTCACCCACACCTACAATCTGAATCTCAGCCTCAGAGGTGCCAAAGCAGCCCTCCTCTTCACCTACAGCCCCTGCCCCCTGCCCTCGGACACACATACCAGAGACCCACCAGAGACACGAACACCTACACAACAAAATTGTGCTGTGAGCCTCCCTGTGTCAAGGGAAAGTGCATTTCCCTTTTACCCGTGACCCTAAGTCTTCTCCCAGTCCCGAGGGGAAATGGAGAAACGAGCGCTCCACAAAGGCACATCTCAGCAATCCTACGTTTTTTTTGTAGTTCTGGTTAAAACAGACATATGCATTTAAATAAATAAATGTATATGTATATGTATATATATAATCATAATAAATATATGTATTCATATGATTAAAATTTTAAAAACTCAAATACCCTTAAAAGTATCAATTAAAACAGACTCTATGTTGTTTTAAATTAAAGCCATGTTCCTTGATTCACGAAATAAAATTTGAACTGTAGAAATTTTTGGTAAGGAACAGCAACTCCAATGATCAGTAAGAACTGAAATTATAGTCTTTAATGTCAATATTTCTTTTTTTTAGAAAAAAATATTTATTTTAATTGACAAGAAAAAAAGATATACATTCCTGGTATACCACATGATGCTCTGGTATATGTGTATGTTGTGAAACGGAAACTCCAATGTCCCTTCCACTGATTATATTATTAAACCAAAGCCTGAAAATATTTTAAGAAAGAAAATAGCCACAACGCCAATGAAGGGATCATGTAGAACTGTACTGGAAGCATGCAGTACCTGGACAGCTCTGTGTGGCCAAACCCGGCACGCGGTACCTGGAGAGACGCAGCCACACACAGGCAGCCACAACAACTAAACGAAGAAATCCCCCACTCAGAAGAAAGGAGCTTTCCCTTCTCATTCCCAGGAGAAAGTGCCTGAGGGACAGACAGACGGACTAACCTTGGCTGAGTTTTCTGCTTTCACAAGGAAGCACATGAAATCCGCCTGGCGCTGCCCCGTATTGGCCGAGCTCTGGCACAGGATGCTCTCCTTGCACCCCAAGTTTCTTCCCCCCTTCACACTCAGGTGGGGGAAACAGGGGATTCAATACCACTCAGGTCCACGAACTGCCTGTTAGTTTTGAAACCCCCGAAATACTGTAAACGTTTTTCTGAGACAGTGCAATTCTCCGGGCGGCATTCTCAAAGCATCCGCATGCATGGAAAGAAAATGTGCTCCCCAACTATAATTCACATCCCAAGAACTGAAGGGGAACATTTATCAAATGGGATTCAGGTCTCAGATCCCGACATTCCTGAGCTGACACCGCCAGTTCTGGCCCCGGAGCGCCAGACTCCACGGTTCCCTGTCATCGCAGGGCGCCCCACGCCGCCGCGCCCACCTCCAACCCTGGTCCTCAGCCCACACCTGATCACAGGAGCCCTTTGATCATGCTCTCTAACCCAGTACCAGTGTGGGCTTATTCCTAGGATGTGTCTTTTGAACTTAGGAGATGAAAATCCGCTCGTGAGTATGTTCCAATCCCTTCTGGAGCCAGCCTCCACCGACTTCCCCAGGAGGTGAGGCCAGAATCCGGACCGCTCACACATGGCAGCTATTAGGAAGCCCGGGTAGGAGACAAAAAGCATGTGGTCTTGGAGGATTTTTTTTATTCCAAGAGGCCGTTTCCCATCCACAAATTTGTGACTGTATAAATGGTGGATATAAATCGACATAGGAATCTTAGACGAGATGCTATCCCAAGAAAGAAAGCGCTGTGCGGGAACACTCCCTCGGCCTTGGAGACGTTATCACCCCTTCCCCAGGCCAGACAGCAAAGGCCGCAATGCACAGAAGCCAAAATCATCACAAAACTAATTCAAAGTGGAAAACAACAAAAGTGTTTGTACGGATTTCCCACAAGCACACACCTCTGCCCCCGGTATTTACTCTGCAGGCGCTGCTCTGAGGCACGCCTGTGGAAACAAGATTCAAGTAAAAAGACAGGACACACAGTAGCTGAAAAGCCTTCTTCCCACAAAAATAAAACATTCGAAAGGGAGCACGGGAAAGCCCCCAGAGTATGATTTATTTTGCAATTCAACGTCAAAACCCATCATGTCGCCTTTTGCCACGGGTATTATGTTTGATAACAGGAAGTCAGTCAAAAAGAACAAAAAATTTCCAACGTAGGTGAAGGGCGAAGGAAGAAAGGACAGCAAGAGGTATATGAAAGACCCTTAAAAACATTCATAGCTATAAAAGCTTTTAAATGTTTGCTTTAATCTGCCAGCTGCCTTTAGCCGGTGCCGTATTGTAAAACAGCCGCTCAAGACCACAGCAGCCACATGTCAAGAGCTATTCAGGGTGCACCTGGAATTCCGACTTGCTCTCGCATGTGGATCTCTAAAAATTATTTTTAACTGTATTTTAATGTATTTAACTGTATTTTAATGTATAGATATGCTCGAAGCTGCTCCATATCTATACATTCGAGATTCAGAACTAGGATTAAAAGTAGGAGAAGGGGAGGATTCCACATCAAATACTATGCTAAAAAATGGCAGGCAAAGTTTTTTTTTAAGTGGAGAATTCCTCCTAATTAACTCATTAGAAAACTACATGAAGCTGGGCACGGTGGCTCACGCCTGTAATTGCAGCACTTTGGGAAGCTGAGGTGGATGGATCACCTGAGGTCAGGAGTTCGAGACCAGCCTGGCTAACATGGTGAAACCCTGTCGCTACTAAAAATACAAAATTAGCCAGGCGTGGTGGCAGGCACTTGTAATCCCAGGTACTTGGGAGGCTGAGGCAGGAGAATTGCTTGAACCCAGGAGGCCGAGTTTGCATAAGCTGAGATCGCGCCACTGAACTCCAGCCTAGGCGACAAGAGCAAGACTCTGTCTCAAAAAAAAAAAAAAAAAGAACCAAAACGAAAAATAATGAGCCTCTTCACAAGCCTCTTCAGAGCCAGCTTTCTCTCCGGGGGGCAAGGACTCCTTCCCCACCCTGCCCTACTTATCAGGGTCACTGTGAGACCCAAATGAGATGGCGACACAGGTAAAGGCTCGGCTAACTAGAACACATGCCGCAAAGATGAGGAATTATCCCTTGTTTTCCAGAAACTTCTGCAGCAAGGGCTTGTACTTAGTAGGCATACAGATATTTGCTATACGAAGGGGCCAGTTGAAGAAGGAGAAACAACTTCATAATATGACTTAGTCTCAGTTTCTTCAGAAAGCAACCAACATCTGAAAAGTAGCCCCCATTTCAGTATATTCATGTACATCGAATCATCATGTTGCACACCTTAAATATACACAATAAAAAAATAAATGTAACATAAAGGACTTCCCGGGGTAGAAGGGTCTGTACCCATTTTTTGATATGTTTACAAATATCTAAACTATCCTTACCAACAAAACTTGCTTTTTAGGGGGGAAAAAGTTTCACAATAAAAATTCGGGATTAAATAAAAATGAAATGTCATAACTAGTTTTTGCTTTTAAGTACATGTTACCCATTCTGGCCAGGCATGGTGACTCACACCTGTAATCCCAACACTTTGGGAGGCTGAGACGGGTGGATCATGAGGTCAGGAGTTCGAGATCAGCCTGACCAACATGGTGAAACTCCGTCTCTACTGAAAATACAAAAAATTAGCCAGAAGTGGTGGCAGGCGCCTGTAATTCCAGCTACTCGGGAGGCTGAGGCAGGAAAATTGCTTGAACCCAGGAGAGAGAGATTGCTGTGAGCCAAGATTGTGCCACCAAACTCCAGTCTGGGCAACAGAGCAAAATTCCAACTCAAAAAAAAAAAAAAAAAGTAGATATTATCCATTCCACAACTCCCTGCTACCAAAATCACATACACAAACACCATGGCGATCTTGCCCAGTTATTTCAGTAACAAACTCAGTCATCACTTCTTGCAACAGCTACATCTTGATCCCAAGGGTAAGGTAATTGGACACAGGACCCCTGCCAAGAGTCCAGCCAGCTTTTTTTTATCAGGGCACCTAAAACCATTAGTCACCGTTGGCCAAGGTGAACACGCACAAGGTTCCCAAGTTTTTTCATATTGGAAAAAACCTCGTGCTCCCCAGATCCTGAGCGGACGCCCCAGGCTAGGGGAGCAATGCACAAGGTTTCCAGTTACACGAGGCAAAGGTACCAGCCTTCCTGGGGGTGGCACATCCCACCCTCTTCCGCTTCCTCTGGCCTCACTGGGGGGATCAAAAGGGACCTGCTGGCAGGCAACTCTGCAGGGGTGGAGGGTGGGGGCTGGCTCTGCCCCACACACACAGGTTTAGGTCCTGGCCAGTCACAGCCCTCCAGCAGCCCCTCCCCGTGAGACACCTTGGAGCACGGCACCCTGTGCTCTCCCTTTCTGCCATTGCTCTGGCAGAGCTAAAAAGGAAAACAGATTCTCAACTGGGAAAGAATTATGCTTTCTCTTTATTATTTTCTATCAAATTTGATAGAAAATAAAATCTATTAAAATGTTTCTATAAAACAGAAAATAATTGTGTTTTTTCTAGTGTTCTGTATGGGAAAGAATTGTGTTTCTTCTATTAAATCGGTGTCTCTCGAAAACACTCATGTCTTGAAATCACAGCAGAGATGTATTGCTGCTCACTGCCCATCCCCCACTGGCCATGGGAAGATGTGGCGGCCACCAGGTGATCCCACCCAGGACACCCAGCAGTCAGCCACGTGGCATTTCATTCTCTCACACACCATCAGCTGCAGAGGAAGCCATGGAGAGGTCCCCATATATGTGGTCTTGGAGAAACAGTTCAAAGGACTTTGCCAAGTAACTGGAACATTGAAGCAGGGGTGGGGCACCCAAATTAGGAACTCACACCAGGGGTACCTTCCACCCACAGAAGCAAAGGGAGCACTTCAGCTCAGAAGCCCCCACACACCAACTCACAGCTCACAGTTAACCATGGGAGTCACGGCTGCTACAGGCCGTGAACAAGAGTCGAGCATTTTACTATCAAAGCGAAACCTTTTTAAATAATATGACAAATATTAATATTAGTCAAAGTGTCAATGCTTATATGAGATTCCCTGCCTTTTAACATCCAAGTGTGACCACGTGTGTGATGCCTTCAAAGTCCAATGACACACAGTCATTTGTTTTTTAGTTTTTAATAACTAATTTGGCTCATTATAAAAGCAATATACAATCATTATAGAAAATTTGGAAAATACAGAGAAAGTGTTAAAAGATTATTAAAATCACCCTTAAGCACTCCACCAGAAATAGATCCTCTATCTACCAGATTTCCTTTTACCTTCCAATCGTTTCCTTTCTTTCTTTCTTTCTTTTTTTTTGAGACAGGGTCTCACTCTGTTGCCCAGGCTGGAGTGCAGTGGCACAATCACAGCTCACTATAGCCTCAACCTCTCTGGTTCAGGCAGTTCTCCTACCTCGGCCTCCTGAGTAGCTGGGACTACAGGCATGCACCACCATGCCTGGCTAATTTTTGTATTTTTTGTAAAGAATACAAAATTTTGCCAGGTTGCCCAGGCTGGTCTTGAACTCCTGGGCTCAAGCGATCCACCAGCCTCAGCCTCCAAAGCACTGGGATTATAGGCGTGAGCCACCGCACGCGGCCCAGTCTTCTTTCTACGCAGATAGATGTACGGCAAACGTGTGTTTGTTTTATGGTTTAACTTTTGTTCATTTTCTTAGGACCCAAATTTCAATCCTGCTCCTGGGAGGTTCCATGAACTGTGAAAGTCTTGGTGGGAGGAAGCCCCTCAGCCAAGTCAGCCAAGTCCTGCTTCCTCCTGGTGTAGGGCACAGTGACGCTGATGAAGTCACACATGACTGGGTTTTACAGTGGGAATCACACTCTACCGTGGTGTTTGGGATCGATGAAAGCCTCGGAGCACATCCTTCACAAATGCCAAGAGCCAAGTGTCATTGACGTGAAGGTTTTTTTCTCCTCGGGTCTTGCTGCTATCTTTTCCAGTTATATCACAATAACAGAGAAGCACATCAATCTTCTGCGCTATTCGTCATAAAGAGCAAGTGTCAAGGCAGCAAACTGTATAAACACAGCTGGTACACAGTAAAACTATTTAGATAACTGGTGTATTTATTTCGTTCTTTCATATCCCATACTATAATAGTACCTAGGACACGGTAAATGTTGAATGTGAGATGAATATTATTAACTGGGACATTGAAATAACTTCTGCAGAGCCAAAAGAAAGTGCCACCAATATAATGGAAAACTATAAAATTATACTATGTGAAACTGATATAGAGAGAAAAAAATTAAATCTCTGAAGAACAACTTTATAGTTCTAGGATTCTGTATGCCAGCAGCCTAGCTCAGCAGCGACACCCTGTGGCGAGATCTTTGATTCCCAGCAACAGAGGCGCAGGAAGCAGAAAGTGGGCCCAGGCATCCCATCCCTAAGGCAGGCGAGGAGCTGAACGGACGGGCGGACTTAGCAGATGACTGGGTGCCAAGATCCTTCCATGAAACTTAATTCCATGGGGATGATTGAGATCTGTTAAGCAGGGATGCCAGAAAGAAAACCAAATGCAAAGTACAAACCCAGTTCCACTCCCAGTCTCTGTGGTCCAGGTCTATAAACACTGACC